>BACB01001384.1:0-33166 GCA_000338015.2 Ganoderma multipileum BCRC 37180
GATCAACAGCGTGAGATGAGGGCCATTAACTGGAAAACCGGCATAGCGATCTGGGTATGTCCCTTCGTTACGCGTAGTAGCAATCACGGGCTGAACGCCACGACCTTGTTCAAGCATCTCACTACTCCGGAAATAAGGTGGCATTGCCGCCTGATATCCTGGGCTCACGTCGTTGTTGTCGCAACCCACTCGCTGCAGATCTACTCGTTCGATCCCCACCGTGGATCTCCACCCTTGTCCTCAGCTGATCATCCGGCATTATGTGTTCTAGAGCTTCCTGCGTGGTCAGACAACGTCCTTGGACTCAATTACGCTTATATGTCGAGCTATATCCAGTTCCCGCCTACTCCAGGCCCAGACGACTCCCCTCTCTACCGCCACGACCCTGACCTGACGGTCCTCGCCATATACTTCGAGTTTAGAGTCTCTACCCCTATGCGCAAAGGGTTCACAGATCCCTACATGATCTTCGTCCCCGTTTCGAGCCTCACGGCCCGCATCTCACTGCCGTCCCAGGCCCGCACCGTACCGTGGGAGGACTGGGGGTTGACTGGCACGCGCATCGTCCGCTTCGCGAAACCGTGCGCCGTCTCCACCATGGGCTGCTCGGTGGCAGTGACACAGAGGCATTGGACGGGACCCGACGCCGCCTTGAAGATCCTGGTCTTCGACGTGCACCCGCTGGCCAAGCAGGCGCAGGAGCGCTTGAAGGACGCGGAGGGACTTCTGTGCACGCTGCAGGAGACGCCGGCGTTCGCGGACAGGATAAGGACGACGTTCCCGTTCGAGTTTACGGTGAGGCATGTGGCGCTGGGGATGCGCGAGCTGTACCCGCAGGTCGTGTTGACGGAGGACGGGCTGATGCTTGTGGTACGTTCCGCTGTTGTGGTTCTTGTCCTCGTTCAAGCATTTATTGGAGCTCTTCCTCCCAGACCCCGTCTACTTCAAGTTGAGATCCCACGGGCGAAACTCTGGACCGCTTTTGAGACTCACTTACAACATCTTCGATAAGAACAGCCTCAGCGTGAATGTTTCCTTTTCTTATTAGTTGACGTTACTCATGGGCTCGGTGGGGATATGAATAGTTCGAAAGTCTGGCAGTTCGATTGTCCTAGGTTAGTGGATACACCTAAACTCCCTTCAAGTTCAAATGTTTTCTGACGCCGAATAATGGAATGCGGATGAGAGGAATTTTGGGGGGGGGGGGGGGGGGGGGATGTTAATGTAACCACTCGGTCTCGGCATGCATGTTTACATCCGCTCGGACCGGCCCTGAAGTTTCTAGAACCGCCGCCGACGCTCAACGCGGACGCCGACTCGGAGTCGGTCAAAGCTCAGACGACTTGCTCTCAACTACTTACCGCGTTCCTGCTTGCATCAGCTGCGCTCGAATGTATTAAGCAGGGATTATCAGCTCAATGGTACTTAATTCGAAACTCGCCAGCATGGCGCATTTCAGCGCGTTTCGACCCTCCATACTTAGTTAGGCCTCCAAGCACAGCCTCGTCAACTTGAGCACAGCGTTCAACTTCTGCAATTGCCAATGCGCCAAGCGATCGCGAGGTCATACCCCGCCACTCATCTACGAACCCCATCCAACTCCCTCCCCCTCCTGGCGTCGGGTTGAGAGCCTTCGACTAACGTTACACCAGAGTACGTACAGATCCTTCATTAACGATGGAAGCTCAAGCACCTGGCTGACCGTTATGCGACTGCGTTTATTAGGACAACTAGTCGCTCTCATTTCCGATCGCCAACTATTCTCCAAAAGATGAACGAAGCGGGCCCAAGCACCCGCATTCTTCCATCAACCTTCAACCTATTGCAAGCACCAGTAGATATCCAACGCTCAGTCCTTCTTGCGCTAAATACCAGGGAGTTGATACTTTGCACGCGCGTAGGGCAGACAGTCATTATCTTACCAAGTCCAACGTTGATATATTCCTATACCCAGGTGTGTCGCTCCCTCGCAAACCTCATCAAGAACGACATCGCAATTCGGTATAAGCTGGAACTAGCGCTTTCCGGGCGAATCGATGGCGCGCGTTCCATCGCCATTATTGATCGTTTGACGGTCGTCCGAGAACATCGCGCTAGGTTTCGTGCTGGCGACCATCCACTCATGCGTACGCCACATCCACCTGTCGGTTTTTTGCCAACCCGTTCGGGCATGGTAATCGTAAACGACAGCGTGGCTTTCAGGCGACCTGCGACTGCCTTTACAGGCATTAATGAACGCAAGGTCGTCCATAGCTCACAAAGGCTGGGACTGGACGGACACCGAACCGGTAGTTGCGTTGTAGATCTCGCCCAGGATCTGCTGGTCTTCTCGCGGAAGATCACAAACTACGATCCCCTGTGCGTGCGAATTGCCACAACACAATTTTCGAACTCACGCTGAATTTTCTTCCAGACAAGTCACGACCGAATGCTGCATATATTCGCTCAAGGAAGGGCACCCTCATCCCCTTGCATCTCGGAGCCACATTCCGTCAAATCTGGATTTCCAACACTCGATTAACGTCCAGATTTACGACGACATCCAGGTTCTCGGAGACTTACTTGCTTGGAATATTCACAATGGCGAGCGGCGCGAGATGAGTATTTTCAACTGGAAAACCGGCGTCAAGGTCTGGGTATGTCCCCCTCATTACGTGTAGCAGCAACCACAGGCTGAACATCATGCTTTTGGTCAAGCATCTCACCGGCCCCGTAATCTTATGGCATTGTCGCTTGATATCCCAGTCCCACGTCGTGGTTGTCTCGCCCCGGTCACTGCTCATCCACTCAATCGACCCTTACCATGAAACGCCACCTCCACCTCCGACTGATGAGACCGTGTCGCTTGGTCTCTCCCTCCCTGGCCTGTCAAAACACATTGTCGGACTCTCTCACGGCTCAATCACAAGCTGTATCCAGTTCCCGTCTGCCCCGGGCCCAGACGACGCCCCGTTCTTCCGCCACGACCCCGACCTAACGATCCTCACGATCTACTTCGAGCTCCGGGTCATCGGCCGCAGGCAGACAGTCACTATAGACCCATACGCGATCTTCATCCCCATCTCGACTCTCAAAGCGCGCCTGGCCATGCCGATATGGATGTACCGGCCCCCACGCACCGTCCCGTGGGACGAATGGGGCCCCGCCGGCACGCGCATCGCGCACTTCGAGTTCCCGTGCACGCTCTCGCCTATGGGCTGCTCCGTCGCAGCGACGCAGAAGATATATACTGGCGGCGGCAGCGGCGCGGTGCTGAAGGTCTGCGTGTTCGACGTGCACCCATGGGCGCGGACAGACTGGCGACGCCTGCAGGACGCGAGGGGGGTCGTGTACGCGACGGACACGTTGCTGAAGACACCGGGGTTCGGAGATAGGATCAGGACGACGTTCCCGTTCGAGTTGACGTTCAGGGATATCCCGTTGCGGATGGATGAGCTTTCTGCGGAGGTTGTGTTGGCAGAGGACGGGTTGGTGCTCGTGGTACATTCCGTCGTTGTGATTGCTTCTCCTGCTGGTCTTCATTCAGGGTCCTTTCTCAGGTACCATCCCGTCAGGAAGATGCTTAAAGTCTCTTGAAATAAGTGTATTGGTGCTGAATGTGTACCACTATCTCTACCCCAGAATATGACTGTATTGATGCGTGTTGCGAGTCGGTTGCTAACACCCACTCGTGAACATTCTGTGGAGAAAATACGAAGGCATCAGCGGTGCGAGCCTGCTACCTTGTGATCCGTGCTTGCTGACATTTCAGTAAATGGCTCGTAGTCCGCAGCTTGCTTAGATTCCAATTACTCAACACGAATGTCGCACGGCATCGTCATCGATTCCCTTTTCTGGCAGATGGGCACTGCAACACAGCCCCACTCAAGTATCGCTTTAAGGCTTTCGCAAGCGTTCGACAGCGACCTATCCTCCGTATCATCTCGGGCTTGTGGTGCGTTTCTAGTCTTGTTCTACGGTGCATATCTACTGAAAGCCTGTTAGTCTAACCCGTCATCGTTAACAATGGCGCCTCCGGCGAGCCGCTTCCTCGATATCCCGGAAGATGTTCGCATTCGCATCCTGCTTGCCCTGGACAACATTTCGCTCTTAAGATGCAAGAGGGTAAGCGTCGTAAAAGTACCCATTATCGTGCCGTACAATCCCATGGCTGACCCTCGTTGCATACAGTTATGTCACAACATCAAGAACCTTATCGACGACACCATCGAACTAGAGTACAAAATCGCGCTCGCACGTACCGGCAGGGTAGAACTGGGCCAGAGCCTCCCGTGTATCGCAGACCGCCTCCAAACCCTCCAAACACTCCACGCCACTGTGTCGGGAGAGGATACAATGCCGATGATACAGCTCCCCAACGGAGTCACCCCGCATTGGCCTGGAGTGACTGACGGGTTTATCCCTTACCTGACCAACAACAACTTGGATCTCGTTCTCTGGCGTCCGGATCTCCCCCTCTATGCGGCCTCAGAAGAGAAGATAATCATTTCCGCGGTCTCGAAGTCCCGCGCGCTAGCCGTCATGGGAGCGCTGGCCGTGGACATTGCCCAGGACTTGCTCGTCTTTTCGCGACCGGCGCGACCTGAGATGTGGGTAGTTTGTTTCAGAAGGGTCCTCGTGAAACAAAACTTACGTGCGTTCTCACATGCAGAAGTCCCCCGGAGTGTCATGCGTACTCTATCAGCGAGGGCAGGCCCCACCCAGACGCTGCCGGCGCAAACCCGTTCAAGATCGCCTTCGAGCCTGTGTTCACCGAGGGAGGGTTTAACACCATCGAAGATTTGCAGATATTTGGAGACGTGATCGCGTGGAGCATCACGGACGACAAGCACTCCGCGGTACATGTATGGAACTGGAAGACGTCGATCCTGGTCTGGGTATGCCCGTCCTGTCGCTGTAGGACTTTATGAAACATCCGACTCACAATCATCCCCACAGCACCAACAAAGCCGCACTCGAGGGTCGTGTTGCAGAGTGGTATCCCCCTCTCATGTCGTACTTGTCACCGCGCAGACCGTGTCCGTGTACACATTCGATTCCTCCGCCGACCGCCCGCCTCAACCCGCGTCCCTCGAGACCGCACTCTGTGTTCTGGAGCTCCCGCGCCTCAAATCGTCCCGCTTTGAACCTTACGTCCGGGCGTACATGCAATTCCCCCCGTCCACACCCGCACAGCCTGACGAATCGACCCCCACTTTCGCCCTCGACCCCTCGCTGACGGTCCTCACCATCACCCTGCTGCACTCCGTTGATGTCAAGAGCGGTGTCGCGTCGGAGCGGTACGCCATTTTCGTTCCCCTTCCGACGCTTTTCGCTCGCATCGGGACATCGTCCCCGTTAGCCAAGGACAAGGATACGCGGCGGCGGACGGTGCCCTGGGCGGATTGGGGCCCAGCAGGAACGAGGATCGTGCGTTTCAATTACATCTCGCACATCTCGGTCATGGGCTCTCGTTGTGCGTTCATGCTGAACGAGGGCTACTCTGGGACACTCAACGTCGTGATTTTCGACGTGCGCCGTGGGGCGGGAGACGAGACCACCCGGGAGCGTCTGGAGAACCTTTGGGAAGATCTCTTCGATGTGAGGGAAACCCTGGAGTACACGCAGGCTTTCGCGGAGGAAATCAGGACGACATTCCCTGTTGAGGTCGTTCATATGGCGTACGGCGCGCGGAGTGCATATCTCGTTCAAGACGCTGTTGCGATCTCGGTAGGCATCCTATACTCTTCTTTGTACGGTGCGTCGGGTTACTCACAATGGCATAGCACGAGGCATGGGGAGCGCAAGCTGCTCTGGGACACCAATGGTATGACCCCGATAACTGGCTCTGAGAGTATTGCGGATATTAGGTGCAGACGAGTCTACATGTAATGGTAATGATAGCCTATGTTAAGGGATTTTCGAAAATATGATAAGCAGATGTACTTCCAGGAAACGTCTTGAGATATTTATGATTTACCGCGATTCTATATCCAACTTGAGCGTACTTGATCATGGCCATGGTCGGGCCTGCCAGTGTTCGGAACGGGTATACCGGCTCGGACCGGACCGGCATTTCCTGAGGCGCTAAGTGAGTGGTCGTTTGTTGGGCTTGCTTGCTCAGACGACCACTGACGACCGTTCCTTCCTCAGACAACAATCAGCATGTACTCCTTCTCTCAGAGCTGGCGGCGTACAATGTCTAGTATCTGGGAAACTCGACTAGCTCGCTGTCCTTATTCCGGGTCTGCCAGTTCAAGGACACAGTCTTCATTCCGACAAGCTTCGACAAGTGCAAACCCGTACCCATTTCCTGCTTCCCCTCATCCAACGCCCCATCAAATATTTCATTTACCCAAGAGCGCTACTAGATCAGACGTGAAGGCACGATGTAAGTACCCGCCATACGTCGTCGGTTCATGCGCCCTAATTCCCAGTCATGCAAGATTACGACCTCGTCCGTATCTACCACCCCGATTCACCGGTTGCGCGTGCGGGCGGAGTCCCTGCCGAAACTGCACACGCACGATTTCAGGCAATATCTACTGCGTACGCCATTCTGACCGGCAAGAAGCCCGCCGCTTCGATCGATGGCGGCGAAGCTGGAGAAGGTCTCACTGGAAAGGCGCGTGCAAGTTACCATGACTTGAGTAATGCTATGTGGAGGGAAAGGCAGAGGCGCAAAGCCGACCTGGACCTTGGATTCGACGAGAGATGGAAGGAGCGTTTGATGCTGGGAGCGATCCTATTAGTGCGTACTACACTCGATGATCTCCTCTCTCGTACTTTCTCTTTCCTTGTAAAGGTACTAAGGCGGCACTACTAACTTGTCCCTTCGCTCTCGCTCAGACCGTCGCCATGTTCGTATACCAAACATACTCCACACGCACGCAGGCATTAGCCGAATCACGACACACTCGACGATCAAGCACCCGCTCCGTTTCGCCCGAGGCCCAGCCACATTCGGATGACTTCAGGCTAGCATTGGAGGCGCCATCACCAGAGTCTATCCGACGCGATCCGTCATAGCGTCAAAGCCGTGATAGCACAGGCATGTCTTTCGCTCGCTAGTTCATATCATCACCTCTCAGCTACTAGTATCGCCGGTAATTTCATGGCAGCCTTGTGTCTACTTATGCCTGCAGGTTTACGTCGACCTCTGCCAGCAGGAAGGATATCTGCACCTTTGGCTACACGCGCACTGTCCGCAGGAAAGCTAATGTGCAGAATCTATAGATCCGACCACGTGCCATCCTAGAGACATATAAACCTTCAAGGTGGTCAACGGGCTGTGCAGCCCTGGGTTCTTTTCCGCCTCCACCGCGCCCTCCGTACCATGGACTCCCTCCCTGTTGAAACTCTTCAACAGATCTTTAAGCTTGCGTGTACCGATGGTGGCTACACCGGCTGCTCTCTGGCACTCACCTCCAAATTCGTACGGGAGGCCGCACGGTCCACTCGGTTCCACTCCATCACGCTCGAGGGTGATACTGCGCGTTTGGCAGCGCTCGTCACGCTATACCAGGACCAACGCTCGAGCGCCGTCCGACCACGCACATCCTACCTTTATCTTTCATTCCAGAGAAAAGTGACAGGAAGCCAATTCGACGAGCCTCCAGAGGATGAATGGGACGAAAACGAAGACGAGGGAAACCTCTCTCCTTCTGAGAGTTCTTCTGTCCCTGCGCGATTCATCACCGCGAGACAGCTGTTCACCCTCGTCGCTGATGACCTGGAGTCTCTCGTCCTCATGAAGGACTTCTTCACTGCCAACCGCTCCCTCTTCGACTGTCCCTTCCCCTCCCTCCGGGACCTCACCCTCGTCCGCCACACTGATCCCTCCCGCCTCATTCCACCCGAGTCTCTCATCCTCCCGCTCTTCCCCTCCCTGACGCACCTGCACCTCGTTGCCCCCGAATATCCGCGCCCCCTCCTCGCGGGCTGGGCGGCACATGCCCCACGCGTCACGCACCTGCGCATCTCCGCATACGGCCGCATGTACCAGCTCCTCGACGAGCTCCCGAACGCCGTCGGCACACCCGAGTACCCCTTCAAGCGCGGATTCCGGGTCGGGGTCGGGAAGACCATGGGCCCAGCCCCTGCAGTGCGCACGTACCCGACCCTCACGCGCGTCGTCGTCGAGCCGGGCTCGCCGCCTGCGAAAGGCTGGTGCGGGACGAGCCGAGTGGCCTTTTCCCAGAGGAACATGCAGTTGAGGTGGATTGCTGGGCGAGCGCGAGAGGCGGGCGTTGAGATGTACGTGCCGGAGCCCCGCGCGCGGAACGAGCGGCAGTTTGACGAGGCGATTCGTACGGAGTGGTTGAAGCGCATTGGCGGCGAGCCGAGTCGCGATTGGTTCAGCAGCCGGGAGGAGGAGGATAGCGAAGATGAGAATGAAGAGAAGGATACAGAATGATCAAGGGAAGAGTGTCGACGATGGAGGATTGGCGGACTTCGGTAAACCTGATTCTCTTCAACCGACCACCGCCTCCCCGAACGCAACAAGTCAGGTTAGAAGTCTGACGTCATAGCCATTAGACAACGGGGCTCTCGAAGTTAAGGGATTATGAACGCTGCCAGCTGGCAACAACGTCTTGTAGAAATGGCGGGGAGGACCGGGCATGACCGGGCTATAGAGTCAACTCTGGTAGGTGGAATCTCAGTCAAAAATGTCTCCATATTAATTCCAATCCGTAGCTTTTGAGAGCCCCCGTTGTCTAATGGCTATGACGTCAGACTTCTAACCTGACTTGGGGCGATCTGGAGGTTGCGGGTTCGAGTCCCGCCGGGGGTAGTAGGTTACCTTTTGTTTTGAACTTCATTTCTGTTTTCCAAAGCCTTAGAACCAACGAGGTTGCATTTTAGGAAACACAACACCTGTCAAGGAACATAAATAAGGATTTTGTGGCTCGAAGCCATCCAGTCTACCTCAAACCAATTCTCACCTCGCAAGCTACGTCTTTCAACTTGGGAACTCCACCGGCTTGACCACATGATCTCTAGTAACGACGGGTGCGGGCATTGGAGTCAGGACTTGAGAACAATCATCGCAAAGTGGACTGTCAGGCAAGTCCCAAGTTCCTATTTTCGGTGTTGCTTCTCCATGTAGCTACACTCAGTGAGGACCTCGAAGATACAACATGCAAGACGACAACTACAGTACATAGGCAAGAAGTCATTTTCGGTGCCCAGGATCCAGATAAATTAGGCCGTCATACAAACTCCGGATCTTTGTCTCTCTTCAGAGTAGGTTCAAAAATCACCGACGTCACGGAGCCCTTCCCGAAGATGTCCGGCTCGAACTTCGCCATCAAGTCTTCGGGCCCGCCTTCCTCGCCGTCATGATACAGTGCGAGCTCCGGCCCTGGTCGCCACACGTCGGAGGTAGCTAGAGTGGACCCGATGGAGCCCAGGGCGCGGTCGAAGCCAGAGCCGAGCGTATCAGACGGGTCGTCGCCCCGATGCTGAGACTTCTGTTTCGCCTTCTGGAGGTCGAACATGAAGCGTGCAACGAGGATGGCGGTGATCCTGTTGAAACGTTCGGATTCGACAGTCAGAGTCACCATGAAGGCGCTGTTACAACCTCATTAAATGGCGAACTGAAGGACTTACGGTTCCGTGAACGAGATGATGTAGCTTGACTCGTCACCATACTTGGCTATCTACAGAAGGGTGGCCTGTTAACGGCTGGATTGACATAGGGCATAGTGGACGACGTACTGAGAGAAGAGTGAAGGTGAGGTGAAGGGTATTGAGGGTCAGGAGCGTGCTGGCATATTAGATCTCAATCAGTAGTTCGCCATAAAGCGGGAAGATCAGGCACCGACATGAAATAGATGGTGCCTAAAGGGGCAGGATATTAGCGAAAAGAAAGGGATGGACGTAGACGACGAAAGCATACCATTTATGAAAAGTCGTTGGGCTACCGACGGGACGCTTTTGTGTGAGAATCCACCCGCCACAGCGCTGGGGTAAGTCGTCATCCAGGTTACGACCACAACTATTGCATCTGCGGCTATCAGAGCTGAACGAGGTATTATAGACACTAGAAGAGCGGTAGAGCTCAATCAACCTGTTCATCTCTGAAGGTTATTAAGACAGCAAGGACGCACATCTTGCCGAGATGTGAGTCTTCAGAGCGAGAAACTGTGGTATTTTGCACACTCACATGGAGGAGACGTTGTCCGGAACGGTGCTGATAGTTTCGCACCCCCAGACGGACACTACTTGGCCGTGAGACCAGTGTAAATGGGTCTGTATCGTGGTTCTACCTGAGCATGCGCGATAACGCCCGATCTTAAACAACTTACAAGGTAGATCCCAATTGGCACTGCAGAGAGAATGAGCACGGGTATCGCAACTGTCCATCGTTTTCCACGGAGCGCGTATGTACGCAGACCGGAGAATACTAGAGAGCAAACAGATTAGCGAGATACGCAGCGAGTATACCGTCGCGCGACCACTTACATGCCCAGGGAACGTATTGAAGAATATCTAGGGCGAACGACGTTAGCACGGAAGCGTTGCAGCTGCCAACGCGCGATTTGTGTTCAATTCAACAGATATAGTAGCAGGAGAAATACCTCTGTCTTGAGTTAGCAACGCTGAACTCCAGGCCAGTAAACATGGCAGAGCAACTCACTTTATCTGTATAGGCGGATGCCCCCGAGAAGCTGGAGAGCATGTAGGCAAGAGGTGCATATCGGTTCAAGAGGAACAGGAATGTCGCCACGGTGAACTTCTCCCTCCAAAAGAGGTTGATCTCCTTCCCGAGTCCAATGATCCACTCATACACAAGCAGAGCTAGGCGACAACTTGAAGATCAATATGACAGAAGTTACACTGCCATTTAGCGCGCACCGGTGATTGCAATAGCGATATAATTCGACGTAATCCTATTCAAATTGGACGGATAAAAACACTAGTCAGCGTTGGTTAAAGGGGAGACACGCATTACTCACGAGGCAGCGAAGACTGCAACGATTTGCGCATCCTCATCCGCGGAGGGCGAAGACATTTTCAGCAATAGGTTGAGCAAGCTGGCAGGCTTAGAGGGGGCCGGTAGAGCTCGCAGAGCAGATCGTCCTTGGCTAGCCCTTGGGTCCGAGAGTATCCAGGAAGCCTCACCGAGACGGCGCATACTTATGCATACCATTTTACTTTGACCAGACCAGAGATGGCGGAGGTAATAATAGAGAGGATGTCTCCAGCTGCGGTATCGTGGATACTACGCCATTCGAGAGTTCATCCGTGCCCCTCTTTGCGGACGCTAGACCACAGCTTCGAGTGTTAGTATTAACGTTTGGCATCGACATTGCTCTACTGCGTCAGGGCCGCTGGATGACCACTTTGCTGAACAGATTCGAGATGGACGCCACGCAAGCACTCGTCCAGAATCAGAAAAGGTATGGCCAAGTATAAGACAGAGGCACCAGGGGGAGGATAGAGTTGGATGCGCCGATGGAGGAAGAGTGAGGGAACGACGGCGACGATCCAACCATGTTCGGGAAGAACTAGTCCGAAGCACCGCCACGTGGCTCTTCTCACAACGCCTGTGTGCATCGATATCTCGGACATTACACATACAGCGACCGTTCGTCTCCATCTGTGTTCTGCTCCACATGTTCTGTTGAGTATGTCGAGGGTAGCATATGCTCAGTGGCGGGCCGCGATCATCCATGAAAGCCAAGAGTGGACTGTCGGAAGCGCTCGGGAAATGAACGGCGAGGAAGGCTGCCTCAAGTGAAAACACATGTTGCATACCTACAAAAACACTGGCAATACCACACCATACACAAAACCGATATAGCTACAACGGAACAACCAAGTCTAGTCTACATGCGTGCCAGAGAGATATCCAAACAAATACAGTATAGTAAACGAAACATATACGCTAGCGTAATAGAGGCAAGTGTAATGGACCAGTCCCACTCAGGCATCCACAGAAGGTATACGAAGGATCGCGCAGAGTTGTAGTAAGTAGTGTCGTAATCGTACCGAGATGCGAGGGTGAGAGGTGATGATGGATGGTTGGACCGGTCGTACGTTCAGGCCCATGGGAACACATGTGAAGGGATTGACAGGACAGAGAACGAAGAGGGCAGTGGAATTCCGTGCTGTACAGGTGGTGAAAATAGCCTAATCAATGAAGCCTATGCCTTGGTTCGCAGCAGGCCGTCGTGTGTAGCTCGACATGTTCGCCGTTACTTCGGCTTCTGAAGCATGCCCATAATCGCCTCGATCCCCTTCATACCAAGGCCACCCTTAGGATAGCAGATGTACAACTGTCAGGACAGACGAACATCACGTCAGCGTCGTATTCCATCTCATCTCGAACCCGACCATCTCCCCATCCCTCCACGATGGTCAGGAACGGCAACACGTCACTCACCGGGTCATGCCACGTCCCAAACTTGCTCCTGAAGTCACCTTTGTTCGTCAGATTGAACGTCGACGACAGCCCATTGTACGCCTTTTCGAGCGTCTTCACACGGAACCCATGGATGTTCTCCACCACCTGGAACTTGCCCGTCGCGCCCGCGCCAAACGTTGCACTCTTCACACCTGCGTCTCCGAGCTTCTTGATGACGTGCGCGAGGATGTACTCGATGGCGCCGAGCGGCGCACCAGGGAACTCCAGTGCCCACTTGATCTGGAAGCCATGCTTCGGCGCGAGTTGCGCCAGGACGACCATCGCGCATGGCTAAACGACAAATCCATCATCAGCATCAGAATCCGCCGAACCAGGGCGCTGCTGAACCTCAAAACCACCGAGCCGCCAAACCCGGAAGGGGCTCGGGCTCGGTACAGAGATAGGAACGCACCTTCCCCGTCTTGTCCACAGCATAGAAGTATTTGCGGTGCTGCACGTCGTCGAACGGCCTTACGCCCGTCAAATGTATCTGCGTGCCCTTGCGGCTCGCCTCCCAGTCCTTGCACCGTTGCTCAAGCTGCGCCCGCACCGCGGGATCCATCTCCTGGCCCACCTCGACGACCCGCACTCCCTCGCGCTCCGCGCGGTGGATCTTGCGCCGCACCGTCTTGTCGTGCGCGGCTGGGTCCATCTCCGTCGGATTGATGCGCTCCTCCGCCACCGCGAGCACCGCCGCCCACCCAAGCTCCTCTGCGAGGTACCGCTCCGTCGGCTTGTCTGCGCAGCACCACACCGGCTTGAGCCCTTCGTCGTGCAGGAACGCGAGGAACGCCTTCACGACGCGCGGGATCTGTTCAGGCGGACACAGCGGGCTTCCGAAGATGACTGCGAACGAGTGCTGTGGAACATAGCCGACCGCGGCGCCCGTCGCCTTGTCGCGCCAGATGGTCCACGCGGGATCCACCCAGCTCGTGTTCGTCGCGTCGCCGTACTTCGCGATGAGCTGCCAAACAGCAAAGTGAACTAAGTTAGCCGCCTGCAGAATAGGCACGCTGCAAATAGCTACGCACGTTCTCGAGCGGGGGCATCTCGAGATGCCGCTTACCGGTGAGGAACGTCTCCGACTCGGGGCCACGCAAGATGAGCGCATTCGCAGCCATCGCTGCGGCTTCGGCAGGATCCTGGTTGCGCACGCCAAAGCTGCGCGGATCTCGAGGGAAGAGGCTCGCCCAGCGAATGTTCCCGAGCTTCAGGAATAGCATGACAATACGCTCGAGGCCAACGCCACCTCCGCCATGCTAGAGTCACGTCTAAGCCTGCGCGCCACGAAAGATAGAATGGGAAGCTGCTTACTGGAGGGCAACCCCATTTGAACCCTTCGATGTAATCCTTCATTGTGCCAGGATCTACCTGTGACTCGCGCATGCGCTGCTCGAGGAACGGAGCATCGTGAATACGCTGACCCCCCGAGAGGATCTCCTCACCCCTCAGGAAGAAGTCGTACGAATTTGAGAGTCTCTGCGTAATCGTGAGCGACAACCACGAGGCGCAGCGAACATCAACTCACGTCATCATCATGATCTGGCATAGTGTAGAACGGCCGGGCGTCGAGCGGGAACTTGTCCAGGATGTAGTAGTCCGCGCCGTACTTCTCCTTCACAAGCTGTCCAAGGCGCTGTTCGGCGCGCGTGCTGAGATCCTCGAACTCGCTCGGCTCCTTGCCGTATTCCTCTTTCCAGCCGGACTCTTTGAGCATCCGGATACCCTCCGCAAACTTCAGCCGAGGTGTCTCGTCAAGAATGACGACATCGTCGTGTGGGTACGTCAACTTCACGACCTCGATCTGCGAGGACGCGACGCAGTCAGCGCGTAGACAACATCGAATTGCGCGGGGCCGCGCACCTCATACTTGAACTGAGCGAGCAAGGTCTTGAAAATGAACTTCAGGCATTCGTCGAGCATCTCCAGGACTTCGTGGTAATGCGTCTCGATCGACATCTCGAGATCCAACCCCGTGAACTCCGTGAGATGTCTGTGCGTGTTCGAGTTCTCAGCCCGAAAGACGGGTCCGATCTCGAAGACGCGCTCCATGTCTGCAGCGATGCACATCTGCTTCGCGAGCTGCGGGCTCTGCGCGAGGCACGCGGGCCTGCGGAAATAGTCCACCTTGAACACAGCCGCGCCAGACTCCGTCGACGAGCCTTGAAACTTAGATGAATGGATTTCTGTGAAACCTCGCTCAACGAGGAATGAACGGAACAGCTCGCAAACGCCAGCCTGGATGCGGAAGATGGATTGCGACGCAGGTGACTAAGAACGCACGTCAGCTCCGTGTCGCGTCACAGAGAACGGAGGCCGTCTTACTCGCAAGTCTAACACTCGGTGCTCTTGACGCGTGCGCTCTCCAACCCTTGCGAACTGGGAATCTTCCTAAACGAAAGACATCAGACGGCCGTCAGGAGCGGATACAGCGCGCGCCGGCGGAGACCTGCCTTCTCATAGTCCTTCTTCGGCCGCGACACATCCAGCACTTGGAAAGGCAATTTATCTGATGGAGCCGCAACGACGAACAGCTGCTCCCGCGCGTTAATACATGGACTGCGACGCGTAATAGGACGAACGTACCCTTCGGATCTTGACCTCGAATTGGTGAATGGTCGTACTGCGCACCTCTCCTTGCTTAGGCGGTGGCTGCTGGATGACTCCTTCCACGACGACGATCGACTCGCGCGCAATTCCCCTCGCCCAACGGATCATAAGCTGTGAAACCTTCTCCGGCTCCTCTCTGAGGATGCCCTGGATGGTACAGAACCTATGACGGAGGATGATAAAGAGCATCTTTGCGCCTATATGCATGTTCATTTCGAGAGCCAATGAAACAGAACGGAGTGGAGCGTACTTAGCGGCCGGAGGTGGTGAACGCGCGCGCGGAAGATGACGCTGTCACCCTCGTGTCTGTTCGGAAAATCGCGGAGGTTGTCGAACTGACGATCTGAAAGGGGAGCGCTCGCGAAAGGTCCCCAGAGAACACGCAGCGTAGCACTCACCTGCCCGCCATTGGGACATGTTCAGAGGGCAATCCCCCCAGTTCTCCTTCATCGGACACTAGGGCAACAGCTGTGGTGATAGTCATACGAAGAAGGGAGACGCGACGTACATGAGCGTGAGCGCGCCGCATACGTGCATCTCGGGCCCTGCGCTCCTCCTCGACCCTCGCTTCCCGCTCCGCTTTCCTATCTTCCTTCTGCTCCGTGAACGACAAGTTCCGACTGTCGACAGTGATGTTCTTCGGATGCGGGACAGCACTTCCGTTCGCCTCCTCATGTTGCCCTTGGGCTGCGGTGATGGTTCCCTCGCCAGTCTGGTCAGCGACGACGTGCTTGGCTGGACCATTCGCTGGGCTGTTCGTGGAGCCGTTTGCACGGCCGTTGAGCATCACATCGCTGTTGGCAGCCGCAAAAGGGAGCGCATCGCCATTCGCGGAGCTTGTCGAGCTGCTCTTGGAATGCGTGCGCGAGTGGTTGTGTACGACCTTGGATATAGCCTTCTTGATGGACGACATGGTCGAGAAAGCGTTGGAAGGAGAGGAGACCAGCATGCAGGACGAAATCTATGCCAAGGTGGATGAGGGGTTTAAGATAGGGGGTTGTGCGGTCCCGGGAGGAGAACGGGATTGGGGTTGGTAAGACCGGGCCCGAGGGCGTTTTTCTTTTCTCCGCGAACACGACTTGCAGCATTCTAGACACGACGTCATCCTCTTCGCCCACATAGACGTCATCGCTCCCGACCCGGAAGGTAGCCAATCATCTTCTCGGCATCTAATTCGCCCATGTTGAATTCCAGCAACGTCTCGCCGCTCACAATTGTAGGCCGCGACTTTTTCCAGGCCATTAGGTAGCCGAACGCTTTCGTATATTGCGATCGTGGATTCCCGGGAGAATGACAACGCCCAAATGCCAAGACCTTTCACGATCCGATGTGGCTCCTGTAAGACGCCGACACTCCACGTCAGCTGGTTGGCGTAGTGCTGCAAATCTCCGAGAACACTTACACATCGCGGACACCACAACACTGCTTGGGCCTAGGCTGACCGAAATCTTCGACTGTCGGGGCCGCCTGTGAGACTGGAGATGGAGCGGCCCACTTAGCTAATGCGCGCCAACTAGCAGCTCAGTACCTCAGCCAGATTTGGCAGAGGACACTCATGGTGGTCGTAACTTATCCTATGCATAACCAAGGCAGACGTTGATACCGGGAGGATGCAGGTGCGACGTTCAGAACATCGGGACTACACACAGAGTGCGCCGGGTTGGGGGCCGACCGCGCGTCTCCTTTCGCGCGCTCCGCCTTGCGTTCGACTCTTAGTCAAGCATTGTATATGCGCTTCGAATCTGTGCGCTGATCAGTGGACGCGTCCTAACACTGTTGAATCGGGAGAAGACCGAGGGTCTCACCAAATTCACCGCACAAGAGCCTTAATCCGCTCGACCAACTCGGTCCCTTCCTCGCTCTTCGTCTTCTCGGCATGACCCTCTCGCGCATATCCCACCAACTCGTGCAGCGCCGGCAGCAGGTGCTCGTATCCCACCGTGGGTCTCCCCAGCTCCGTGTGGCGAGCGTCCCATGCGTACACTCCCGTCGCTTTCAACTCTCCCTCCGGCGTCTTCACGTGTAGATAGTCGTTGGTGCGGCAGGTGAAGCGGCTCGAAACAACCCACATGCCCATGAATGCGCCCGTATCGGGAAGGCGGGCCACGTCCTCAGCAAGGAGGGCGAAGGTAGAGAAGTCCTGGGACTGGAGCTTCAGGACGCGTCCGCTAGCGTCGACGGCGATATCTGGATGGAACAAGACCATGGTGAAGGCATCTGGGGACGCCATGGTGCTGAGGCACGAGGGTTTCGGCTGTTAGCTGGAAGGTGGAGGAGTCGGGGTGTGGTATCGCGCGAGCATGCCAGCCTTCAGCAGACGTAGATGTGGATGTCATTGTCGAATGCGATGCTTGGGGACACGCGGGGGACGTTGAAGAAGTGGCGATCAATGAATGGTGCATATATGGGGGAAACGGGTGCTATACGCAGATGAGGCTGGATACAGAGACCGACAACTGACGGGTACTGACAGACCGCGGCTCAGCCAGGCGCCGCCTGCATTAGTGATCGAAGGTTCCATTAATCCCGTTATCCGTAAGGATCTACGAACCCTCCTTCACGAAATGCTGAGGACTGAGAGCTCATGCCCGGCGGTGTGCAATGTCGCGGCCTGGTCTTCATGCTTCAATAGAGATTAGGAAGATGTTGGCGCGGCGCGATACGATAGGTAGTGGTAAACAGACATACCTCTAGCAAGACCCGCGCAATCAGCTTCCGGGACTCGCGCGCAAATGCCAGCAATATCAGGATCGCCAGCCAGCAAATGGGATCCCGAACCGGGCATCCTAGGCATACGCCACCCCTTCCAACCTCTCAGTCCTTCTCGTCCTGCCACTGCCATTTCATCAACGACTGTTTCGCTATGTCAATGAAGGCATATCTACACGTTGCGTTGTTTAAGTCGTCGCCAGGTCCAATTGCTTCTGAGAGAACTCACTTGGATGATCTTATGAGATACATATGGTCCAGATAAATGCGTTTGAAGCGCCTGATGAGAGCTGAGTCGATAGCAGCTGCGATGAAGATGCTCGTAAGAGGAGGAGGAGTCGATTGAGAGTCAAATGGGCGTCGAGCGCCTACCCCAACCTCTCCGGCTTTCGCGGAGTCCGACGAACTTGAAGTTGTGCACAGTGCAGTACCAACTCGGAGTACTTTCGAATTCCCTATTGTCGAGCCCGTTTCACACAGGTTTCACCTCTTCCCGTCCAACAATCTAGATGATATGAGTCCTTAGGTAGCGAGTACTAGTTTGTCGGCCGTGCACCTGAACCCGTCTTTAGTACTAGTGACGCCGTGGAACGACTCGGACGCCCAAATATCATGACTAGGTGCGCTGCAGAGCCCTCCAGGATGATGTTGACTTCAGCTGATAGTGGTGCAGAACAATAATTATGCGTGAGGAAGGACTCTACCGATACTCGTGAGTCTTCAATGCAGTCCTTGTGCACCCACTGCAGCGCTCACCACTGGCTGCAAAGCCACGCAACAGATCATCCTAGCCCACGCAGGGGGGGCGTACATAGAAGGTTCTCCAGTCGCCTCCGTGCGATCGACCTCAGCCTCCTCTTTCTATCCTGGTCTCAAGCTGGCCATATTCGTTGCTAAGTCAGCAATTGGCCGCGTATGCTTCCTCGTCCTACGTCACTGTGTTCAGATCAAGGACCTATGAACGGGCCCAGTATGCGAGATGGGCAAGAACACCACAATGGCGCATCGGATGCATCATTCGAGTCTCTTAAGGTTGCAGGGACACTTCTTCTGGGGACGGCTTACGCATGCTTTGAGCGTCGGACGACCGGGAGACCGGAGATTAGTGTTAGTAAGTACGATAATGTCCCCTTCTGACCGAGGTCTACAGAAACCCTCACTGAATTCCTCGCCCAGACGTGAGACGATGTAGTAGCACAAGGCCCCCGGAGTTCAATGTGGGCCACCGCGAAGTGTTGACTTCAGACGGTGTCCCGAAGTAAACTGCCCATTTCCTTCCTCCAGAGAGCCGATCTGACAAATTGGTGTTGGATCGGATCGGAGTGGGAGGGGCGAGGGTAAGTATCAGGAAGGAGAGATACTTGATGAGATGATGTTCCGCGGCCCGCTGCACGGATATAGAAGTGCGTGCTTCTTTCTCTGCCAGGATAATCATCGACACCTGTCCGATCGTTCGCAGGTGAAGCCAGGCATATCGTATATATAACGCTCGACCTCTGATGGTCATGATGTCCAGGTCTCCCCCCTCCCCAACCATATCCTACCCTCGATAACCCTCGACAACCTCTCCCAAACCCGGATCGACTTTTCCATCCACAGCGGGCCCGTGATCGCATCGTACCAATGGCCTCCATTCATCTTCCGTCCAAGATCGCCGCCATTGGCATCTCAAAAACGGGCGATATCGATGTCATTCAGGACCTCGAGTTGCCTTTCCCCTCCCCAACGCCGGCCCAGTTCATCATCAAAGTGCGTCCATTTCACTGTGATCCGGACTGCTCTAGTGTCGCTGTGAAACTAATCCATATCTTGACCCCGACCTACTAGGTCGAATACGCCGGCGTCAACTTCATCGACATTCAGCAGCGCAATGGCAGCTTCCCCTCCCCGACTCTTCCTATCGCATTCGGTGCAGAGGCGGCCGGAACAATCGTAGCGCTCCCGACCGATGAAGCTGTCTTGAACAACGAAACGTTCCGGAAGCGTGGCTTCCAAGTCGGCGCCAAGGTGGCCTGCGTAAGCTACGCATCGTCCATTTTTCTTCCGCTTTCCAACGCACTAACTAACTCCTCCCACAGTTCGGTATAAGCACGGGAACATTCGCGGAGTATACCGTCGCCGACTGGTTCGCCGTCACCCCGCTCCCGCCGACAGTCTCGACCCGCGTCGGCGCCGCGAGTCTGGTGCAGGGCCTTACCGCGCTCACGTTCGCCTCCGAGGCGTACGACGTCCGCGCTGGCGATCGCATCCTCGTACACACTGTCGCAGGCGGCCTCGGCCTGTGGTTCGCGCAGCTGTGCAAGCAGCGCGGGGCGGTCGTGATTGGCACGACGAGCACGGCGGAGAAGGCGGAGCTCGCGCGGGCGCAAGGCGCAGACCACGTCATCTTGTACCGCGAAGAGGACGTCGCCTCGCGTGTCCTGGAGATTACCGGCGGCGAAGGAGTGCACGCGATCTTCGATGGGGTTGGCAAGGACACGTACGTTTCGAGCCTCGGACGGGGCCTGCCGCCTCATCATTACTGCGATGGGTGCTGATACGGTCGGTTCGGGCTAGGTTCGAGACGAACTTGAAGGCGATTAGAGTCAAGGGCACGATTGTCGCCATGGGCTCCACGTCTGGAAGGATCGAGGCGTTTGACCCCAGGGTCTTATATGCAAAGAACGTCAAATTCGTGTATCCTTCGTAAGTGCTATCTAGTCTCTGCCGAGATCTCCGACCTAGAGCACTCATCTCTATCTGCTTACATGCGACAAAGTGCGACGCTGTACGTTCAGGAGCCCGAGAACGGCAGAGACTACGGACAAGAGCTAGTGCAGCTTCTCGCAAGTGGAGTGGTCAAGCCTGTCATATTCAAGGAGTATCCGTTTACGGGAGAGGGTGTTGCGCAGTCGCAGAGGGATATGGCAGAGAGTCGTTCGATAGGGAAGCTCCTCATCAAGGTCAGCTCGGACTAGGCAGTTCGTGGTTTGAAGCTTCAGTACGCGGCTAGCACATGTCCACCTCTTGAACGAAAGTTGCCAAACTGCTACCTTTTTCCGGAGCTTGTTTACGTCTCCTGGGCCCATGATGTATACAGCCAGGGCTAAATGTACGTATTTGCGAAGAGAACCATGAACGCTAATAGAGCACCTTATTACTCGTACAATGAGAACTTGGATCTCGGAACTACCTCCTAGAGGACCATTTTCAATCGAACCTTCATAGAAACAATATGCCATTGAAATGCACCCTGTGGGTCCGGTTCCAGTGTCGCCGGATTCAGGGTCATATATCGGCTCTTTAATCTGTCCTTCTCCCCGGATTGCGTCAAGCGCTATGTTAACTGACTAGAGTCTACAGTGAACTCACCCTTGCGAGGCCGGCCTTTCCTCACCTCGGGTACGATTAAACCACTCTCCCTCAGGTAGTCCCGAGCTTCATTGATGGTGTCGAACTTCATGTGTTCACTGCCCGAGAACCGGTCTACTTGCGGCTTCGCCTTATACCTAGCCGGATAGGCGAGTACGCCGGAGACCCCACGGTTGGCGAATGGTAGAGTACATGTCTAGCAAGACAACCCACCATGCACGAAAGATTCCTATCGTCCTCCCTTTGGCTACGGCCCAGTACGGCATATTGTGTGTCGTAGAACAGAGGGATGTTGGAACATAGGGGGATGCAGGCCTCGCGATCGCACATGGAAGTGACATCATCGACATGGATGTCGGACTTCCAACTTATTGAATGGCATATATGCGGTCAAATACTAGTGTAGGTGTCCCCAAAGTGAGAACAATACAGGGAAAGTCAAGGTGGGCATATCAGACTCCGTATGGCGACAGCTAATATACATCGCGCAGTTCGAAGCCTGAAGCATAGGTCTGCGGTACCAGTCCAAACGAAAGGGTGACAAATGAAAAACGGGAGGGACAACGAGGGTCGTTAACCGTAGTGGACATTGCATGGTATCGGCTGAGTTTCGTCAGGCTCGTAACGTTAGTGGGCGGGGACGCGTTCAGCACTTGGTGATCTTGACCTCCGCGCTCTCCCGCAGCGCGCGGCTGTACGGGCAGAACTGCGCGAAACAACTTTCAGCACGCCTCGTCTCGTCGGCTACGCACGCGTTCGAAAACCAACGACGACTCACCTGGTGCGCCTCAGCAATAATCGCGTCGTCCGAACATCCCGCGATCGCCAGCTCCACGCGGAGCGCAAACCCCTCGAGGTTGCGTTCTGTCGGATGACCCAGGAAGACGTACGCGGTGACCTGCGCCTCCTCTGCCAGCTCCTTCCTGTTCGCGCGCGCAGCTGCGAGCCGAAGCGCTCCAAGGAAGCATGACGCGTAGCCCATCGCGAACAGCTGTTCGGGGTTCTGGCCGTCGCCTTTTCCGCCTGCATTACGAGGCATAGACATCTTGAGCTCAAGGGGCGAGTCTCCCCAGGACTTCACGAACCCGTTTCGTCCAGAACCACCTGCGGTGGCTTTGGAAAAGTACTGCAATTCCTCGAAGGTGAGCACTATCCCCAAGCTAAGCGAAGTAGACTCACGACGTGGTCCTTTAGCTCGAGGGTGCGATACTGAATATGCTGATGGTTGATATTGACATTATAGGGTCGGACACCGGTATTGGAGAGTGCTCGCTTAGCGCAAGAGCGAAAGAGAGCTTGCGTGGGACGCATGAAGGGAGTAGGTCTGCGATTAGAGTAGCGGAGGAATAAGAGGGGAATAAGGTCAGAAATTATAGCAGCAGGGCACGTATTGTCGATCGTGTGCGGGAATAGGACATGAATATGCGGATTTTTGACACGCGGTTCTGGATTTGTAGCGTCAGGCGGCGGAGCCCTCCAATTCGTACTCCAAGATACAGCACCGCTGCTCAGATCGGCACCATCAGTATCAGTTCGGTAAACACATCATAAAAATTCGAATATGATGATAACGTTACGTCGATGAGGGTCTTACGCTCCGCAAAGCGGCTATGTGAGGTTTCTTCTGTGGAGACTCCATTTGGTGCGAATCACGATTGATTCAGCGGGATATCGTTTCGGACTAGATTCGACGGCGCCGGGCCACAGGTAACGAGACTTCGGTGACGTTGACTGTTGATAACTGACGCAGTGCCTAGCCTACCGTAAGTTCACCGTGAGCTGGCTCCATCGCGGATGTTTTTTTGCGAGGACCGTGGAGCCAAAAACCCGGCTCCCCTTAGGTCCGGTCGCCTCAATGGGGTTTGAAATTCTTCACCCCGTCGACCTGTATGTCACCTGCAGCGCATACCCATTGATAGTTTGCGGCTCTCAGGGATGGCTCTGCGCGTGGTGTTACTACGCGCCATATCAACGCGCTCGCCAGTCCACCCATTTGCGGTGCACTGAGGGAGCAGGATTGGGGCATGCCGTCATTGGACAGGGCGCAGATACTCACCGTCGGGCGTCGCTTGATGTGTCTCGGTGTCTTGAAATACTGCAAGAGGTCCAAAGACGTAATACATACTGCAAGAACGCGACAGCTGATGTAGTCCGACACCACTCACGAGGTCGCCAACCTTCGTGAACGAAATCGACCGCTATCCGATTCCTTGAAGCAGCACCAGCCATGGGTTCAGAAGTGTTGAGAATATTCAGAAAAAAGGGACCAAGCTCAGGGTGTTCGTTGAAGGCAAGACCTGGTTAAGTTGCGGCAGCTCAAGCGCTCAAGCTTGGCTCAAGCTCGAGTTGGAGATTTCCGCGGCTGCCACGTGGGCGTCCCGACTGGCGTCTAACATACCCGTTTTGGGGGGAAAGGGTTCCGTTAACGCCCGACGGCCACGGAATGTCGTCGGATGCTTTGCTTGGCTACTAGCGCTCCTGTAACCTCTAACCCGGACCACTCACCACCATGACATCGCAGTCATGCTTTAGAAGTCCCCTCAAATACCTTGTACACCACAGCCCTCTGTCGTCGCTCCGGACTTGGCTTGGCTAGTGGTATGACCCACCCTCGTCAACTTGAAACTGCCCTGAGTCGACCATCGAGGACACAAGTCCACCGCCAGCTCGCTGCATCCATACCCCGAGACATGGCTACCTTTTGCGCATTTGAATCAGCACTCTCCGGCGACACCTGAACAGCGCACTATGGCCGCGTCTGACTCGGCATTTTGATCTCAAATTGGACAGTGGCCGCAGTGTACACCTCGTGTGCCCGGCTTCACGTTCTCCGGAGGCTCTTGAGCCGGTTCAAATCACTGATACACCCCGTCTATAGACGGTGCCCATCGGACATTATCGACGCCTAGCCAAGGTCCCGGGATCCTTCGTATTTCAACTTCAAAGTTCAAGTAAGTAGAAGGCAAAGATGTCAAGCTAGCGCGCTGATCGCTGATGCACGCGTTTACGTTCAGCCGCAACCACCTCCTTGAAGCGCGGCGGTCCGGCTTGTTCGGGGACTAATCCAGAATCTCCCCCTCGACGATTTTGCCTATATCAACCACCTTGTTCGCCTTTCGTCCTACACAGTACGCTCGCCACAGCTTCCCACTGGCGTCGTACTTTCGCTGCGATGACGCTCTTCAGTAAACATCCAAAGACACTGGATTCTGCATCGCAATCGCAAGATCGGGCTACTACCTCGACTTCAAAATCGCCTACATCACATCCCGAAGTCCCCATTCCCTCTCCTCCGAAAGCGATCTTGCTCCCCGAGCCAGCTAATGGCAAGAATGGAGATCCAGACGTGGGGAAGCAACTCGACGGAGCTTTCCAGGCCATCGGAAGCGCAGATCAAGACGTCAAGGAGTACAAGGACTCGAAGTCCTTGAAGTTCCTCAACGCCACCAGTAGGCACAGTCTCTCTGTCGGTGAATCCGGCCTTACTCACGGAATTCTGCCACAGCCACGGCGATCAGTACCGCGCAGACGGATGTCGCAACCGCGCAGAGTTATGCATCGACAGCGAAGACGGTGTACGACAGCGACGCAATGAAGACCGTCCGCGAGGGTGTCAACATGCTCGTCGACAGTCTACCCGGACTCGTGAAGGCGTTGGACGAGGTCGCCAAGATCCACCCGTTCATCGCAAGTTCGTCTTATTCTTATTTTGTATCTCCAATCGGACCTCCTGACTTGTTCTCGGGTTTCCAGTCGCTGTTGGCGCCTTCCGCGTGGTGGTCGAGCTCGATATGAAGCGCCGTGATAATGACAAGAAGATCGGTGTCCTCTTCGTCGAGATGCGCGATATGATGGAGGCCCTTCTCCAGTGCGTACACTGTCCTTTTTCAGGATGGTGCACGTGCTCACGTCCGTGCAGATTGCGCGGAATCAAGGACGAAGAGACCGTCGGGCCCGACGGCCAGACTATTAAAGCCCGCATGCAGGAGCTCATCAAGCAGACCGCGGACGACATCAAAACGTGCGCGAACGCGTGCGACACGTATGCGAAGAAGAAGCTCATCGTGAAGGTCATCAAGGGCTCCGTCTGGGAAGGCACGCTCAAGGGCTTCATCGACCTGTTCGCAAACCGCCGCAAAGCGTTCACGTTCGCGCTCTCGATCCACGTGGGCGTGGGCGTCGACGACGCGAACCGGAAGCTCAAGGAGATCGACGCGAAGATCGACGTCGTGATCGACTTCTTCGCGAAGGCCGTGTCACCCGAGCAGCTGGAGCTTGCCGCGCTCGTGCAGAAGAAGGGCGGCCCGACCGCGGTCATGGCGGATAATGCTGCGCTGAGGGAGCTGATGAAGTTCCGGCCTGCGACGACGGTCGACCAGGCAAAGCACAGTGGCAGCGGGCGAGGCGGAACTGAGCGGAGCACTCATCCGGACGGAGACGAGTTGGCAGTAGTGAAGCAGGAGCTGTTTGATAGCCCCGAGCTCGCCATCAAGAAGAACTTGGAGCTCTTCGAGCGCAAGTTCAAGATGCAGCAGAGGGAGCTTGCGGAAGAGATGCGGCGGATGATGCATCACGAAGGCGATCGTGTCGTCGAGGCGGTCACGTCCGGTCCACATGACAGGATTATTGACCCCGTATGTTCACATCCAATTCACATGTCTGCCTATTCATTAACCAAGCAACTCCTCTTAGGATATCCACGAGATCTGGAAAGAGATGGTAAGAGCTCACGATTCGACATCCTCGAGATTGTTCACCGGTTGGCCGCTACATAGCGATGGCCGGGGCACGTCAAGGCACGCCACTTCGTACTCGCCCTCCGCGACTATTACCGCCAACAAATTGACAGCAAACGCAAAGCGGCTCATGATGATCCATCCGCGAGTCGCGTGGCCGATCAGGACGAATGGGCACTGCAGTGGATCAACATTAACAGGCTGCAGGCTATCGCGGAAGCATTCGATGACGACGCGTCAGGGTTCATCACCGTCGCAGAAGTCAACAGCCTCACAGCGTCACGCCCGAAAGAATGGAGGTACTGTATGTCTCACCGTAGAGCATCATGGCAGGCTCGCTGAACCGGGTTTGCATTAGTCTTCCGCATTGGCTGGCATATTGGGCGATAGGCTGGCAGATGACGGCGACGAAGTACAGGGACAGGATCGCCGTTCTCTGCGCAAAAATGTTCGCGATCCGGTCCCAGGTCCACCCCGCCAATCGACGCGCTGTGGACAGGTATCTGCAGACGGTTTGGAAGAAGATCAGTACCCTGTGCAACTCCGTCATCCGAACGATCCAAGCCGAGTCGCTCCAAGAGCGTTTCAAGACCTACGTCGACGCTGAGGAACAGCGTCTTCGGGAGGGTCTGGAGACGGTCAAGTACGATATTGATGCAATGGATACACTGTTGCTGGTCACCGGGCCCGGTCGGATTGAGAAGGTGAGTACAGCGACTTCGCTAAGAAATGGTTCCCAGGTTTGATATGGAAGCGAGCGCAGAATCTTTACCCGCTTCTATGGCTTCTTCTCCATCGTGATTTCGAGATCTTCCGTCTGTGCCGAACCACAGTCGTCCACAAAGATGAACTGTGGGACTCCGCCGATACACTTCTTTGGGTCTTTGATGCCGTGGCAACCCGCCATGCTGACCTGCAGGGTACGTCCCAAAAACAATGTTCAACCTGACACCCAACCAATCCATCTCTCAATAGCTTTATTCAAGCAACAGAAACTAGACCCTGACTCGCAGTTTAAGGCCTTCGCTAGTGAAGCGGTACGTCACTTGGCCGAAATCATTTCTCCCGTATACTAATTTCGGTATTGATTTTGAACAGTTCAACCTCTGGCATGATTCCAAGAAGTATTGGTCGCTTGACAACCTGCGGATACTCAAGTTTGCCGAGGTTGAGTATGACGATTCGAAGGAGGATCAGAACGTCGATAGCAGCAAGCTCCTCAACTACCCTTCTGCTTCTGACGACCTCTACCCTCCACGGACAGAGGACTCTATAACAGAAAACGATGCTGCAGCTGACGAAGCCGTACGGCTGATGTGCGTACTGTTTGCATTCCGCCCAAGCTCATCGACTCACTTTCCGTTTTCCGTGTCAGTCTGGGTCGATGGAACGGCATCGAAGTCGAGGATGGCGACATTTCGCCCATGATGACATTTTGTCTCCACGCTTCAATGGACCACAAGACGTACGAAGCGAATGCCCTCTGCCCGACCGGCACCGACTACAGCATCCTCGGAGACTATGCGATCAAGGAGGACGGCACAATGGAGTACACTTTCACACGGACGTACGTTGCGCGCATCCCGAAGACGTACTGGACGGGCACGCTCACCGACGATGGGGAGACGCTCTCGGGAAAGTGGGGCTATGAAAAAGACGACCAGAAGTACACTTTCATCTACAAGCGCATCCGCCCCGAAGTCCTCATCGATCGACCGCACCCCAAGGAGTTCACCGAAAACCGGGTCAAGGCGCTCTGGAAGTACGCGCTGACGGCGGTGCGCAACCAGGTGCGGCGGAGGCTGTTCTCATGGTCGTACCTCAAGGAACGGCGGGACGTGCGCAAGGAGTATTTAGATCTCTTGTTGAAGGAGATAGATGAACAGCTGACGACCGCGGACTTCGCGCGGTTCTCAGCGCTCGACCATCGCTCGACGTACGACGACGTGCGGAGCTTCTATGTTCGCCGGCATTACAGGCAGAACGCTGACCCCGTGCACTTGTGAGTCCACGTTCTCAAGTATACGGGGGCCGTATCGTGCTGACACGGGGACAGCGACGTTGTATGCGATCATTGTCGCAGTCCCATTTATGGTACGCGCGTAGCCTGCATGGAGTGCGGTTCACGCTTTACCTTCGACTTCTGCGACAAGCCTGCGTGTGTGGGCTGCACAATCAAGACCCGCGACGACGTCACAGTGCCGCACCTTCCAACCCATGACCTCGTAAAAATACGGGGTCCGATCCTCCACTACCGCGAGATCGGCAAGGTCTTACGGAACGCGAAGGCTGGACTTGAACGCGCAAAGGTGCTGTTGGAGAAGGCAGAGACACAGGAGAAGCAGCGCGAAGATGCAGAGAAGGCGGTGGGCAACAAAGAGGAGACCGAGCCGGGAGACGGGAAGGAAGGCGAAGCCTCGCGCAGTCTGTCGAAGACGAAATTCTCTCTCGGGCGGCCAGAGACAATGGAAGGTTCTGACTCGGATCCGCCGAACGACCTCGTCACACTGGCCTGTCTCAAATGCGAGAGTCCGGTATCTCAGCCATGCTTATACTGCATAGACTGTCCACGTACGTGCTCAGCAACGCTTGTTCGTGGAATGTGATAACTGACCAAGATGCAGATGAGTCGAAAACGTTCATCTGTTCGGCGTGTGACGAAAAGGAGGCTGGGTTTAGTCATGGCGAACATCATCTGGCGACGCACAACCTCGTCCGCTGCATGAAGACAGAGAAGGAGGAAGCATCGAAGTCGGAAGGCGACAAGACGGAAAAGCGGCTTGACGCTCTCGAGCACAAGCTGGAAGGGGTCACAAGCCAGATGGAGGGCCTCTCAAACCGGATGGACGGACTTACGATCCGGATGGAGGGGCTCACGAGCCAGATGGAGAGGATCGAGAAGTTGCTGCAATCTCTCCCTATCATGCGTGCCGGATGATTATCTATTTGTTCGATAAATGAGTGCATTTTGATCGGTCATTAGTCGAAGGCTGACCATGAGGAGAAAGAAGACTTGAGATTCAAGGTACGAGTATCGCAGGGACTCAATCACTTGGCTCGCTTAGTCACTGAACTCGATGCGTAAGATCTGAGTGAGCTGATATAATAGGTACGGGCTCGCAAAGGATGCAATCCAATGGGGAGGGCTTGCAATACATACCAGTAAACGTGGATCGGCGCGGAGCAATATATTTTCGGATTCCTCGGTAGAAGCGAGACGTCATACATGCTGGCGCATCTGGGGAATGCAGCTATCATAATTCTAAGCCCGTTCATAAGCATTGCATACAATGTCATCCGAAAGATTACACGGTCGCGTGCCTACACGGTCCACAGTCCAAATTGGCAATCAGCGAGAGTACAACAAAGAACGAGACGAACTGTTTCTCCCTCCTTGTCACTAGTCAGCACCCCTCCGTCAAGATCGCTCGTAACCTCCGTCAAGATCTGAAAAATCGTGGTACAACAGTTGGACCGGAAGCGGAGCCAGTCGCCGACACATTCGCCGTGCTCAAACACGCGCCTCGACCAATAACCAAACGGACGGTTCTTCACGTGAATTGCCTGCTGGAGGAGGGACGACCTCCCACAATTTGAGGGGTTTACGCAATTTGTTCGACTTCTTCATAGCTTCTTCCCACTTCCTCTTGCTATCTCGCACGACCGCATTAGAGCTGACGGCATCAGGTTGGTTTAGAAGAGCCAGGACACTCACTCTGCCTCGAACAGCTTCCAGCCTTCTTTCAGGAACTCGGCCTCCTTCATTTTCGGATCAAACTGCTCCTGCTCATCCAACCCCGCGAGATACGCCCACTTGCGTGACACCAGGGTACGAAGGCTGGAATTGTCGTACGCACGGCCAAATGACTTCTGGTTGTAAACGTTATCGAAGGCGACATACGGAATGGTGTCGATCTCGTAGCCCTTGAAACGATAATAAGTCATCGCTAGATGAATGGAGTTGAGACAAGTCCAAGCGACGGCTTACAGAGGAATACTCACCGTCTGTCCTGTGCGCCACGATATCGCCGACCACCTGCTTATAGCTCGGGTCGTCCTGGCTAATCCATTTGCGGTCGTCGCACCACTTCCTCCACCTCTCCAGGCGCGCCCTCTTCACTGCCCTACTAGTACTCGGACCCTTCGCCTTCTTCGCCGCCTTGGACGGACTCTGGGATGGGATCGGCACCCCGTCCTGTCTCTCAACCTCTCCTCGCGGGATAGGGGCAGGGGATGGTCTTGCGGTGGAGGGTCGCGTGCTTGCTGTCCTGCGAACCCTCCTTGCAGGAACCCTCGAAGGTCCTGCTTCGGAAGAGCGAGGTTCTGGTTTGGCTTCAACCTTAGCCTTGGACTCCAGTTTGGGTCCAGGTTCCGGCTCAGCGGCGGCGGGGGCTGCCTCGGGGGGAATGATGTCGACGCCTTCTTCCTTCGCCTCCACTTTGACCTTCGCGATCAATGCGCCTGCGCGCCGTGGACGCTTGCGCTGAGAGGGCGCATCGGCGGCGTGCGCAATGTTGGCCGTAATGGCGATACCGCCTTCGACATCTTCTAGGAACGGTTCGCGCTTGCGTTTCGTTTGGGGACTAGTAGGGGCAGAGCGAGGCATAATTGAGGTGGTACTGTGGGAGACAGAAGAAAAGGGAAGGTTAATTCCATGCCGTTAGACGGGCCTGCAATTTATAGCAAATTATGATCCGTACCGGAACTCCGCACTTCCGCACTCCTGCCACATTCCCTCCCTCGATACAATTGACCTTGGTAATGAATCGTGCGCTGAACCTACGTGTAAAAAACACAGGAGGGACTCGTCCATAGGTAAATACCATCTCCAGGGTGGAAGGGCGAAATGCAAATCAGGTCGGATGGTTGAAAGATTGCTCCATTTCTTTCGCGGAAATGAGGGTGCTTTCACACCCAAACATCCGCAGACAAGCATAAGACATTACGGAAAATGCATAGACCATTGGAAAACACGCCAGACAACAAGCTTGCCATTGACGGGACGGAAGGAGAAGTAGAATGAAAGGACGAAACTCACCAATTACCATCCCTGTGTCCTACCCTCCTTCAACGTTCACGACAATTCAGCTCCAGTACCGTCGTCTTCATGGTGCTTATATGCGCTTGTTGAGTACTCAACTTCAGATTCGAGGGGAGGCGGTGAGCTGGGACGCGACACGAAACTCACCTGCATGCCAATTTCGAAAATACCCAGCGTCTTGCATGGGATAGGTTGGATTGCAATTGACAGCGTTCGGGAGTGATCACTGACGGTGATGGTGGCCGTGGGTTAGGATGAGTTGGACGCCGACCTCGCCGCGACCGCTTAGCACTGGCCTATTGCTTCCTCCGTCTCCTCATTCTGCCGCTATCTGTCTCTCAGACTGGACCTCTCTGCGACCAGCTCAATCTGCTCTGCGTCCTTATCCTCATAGCGTGCGGCGGTGTGCAGCTCTGAAGGACATCCGTCATGACCGAGGAGCATGCCTCCCTCCAGGTTGACGATGTAGCCAAGCCGACGCCGACTCCCTTGACGACGACAATCCCTGTACCCCCGGTCAGTACCTCTGAGGCTTCCAACGCCTCCACTCCGACATCTCCTACCGATCTACCCACTGCTGTCCCGACCAAACCGCCCGTCTTTCTAGGAGGACCAGTCGGGAGTGAAGCCGGGGAGACGTCCGAAGCTTCATCACATCCCGCAGAATCATCCGCGGAAAGGACCTTGTCGGCAGCCAAGGACAAGCCCTCCGATGAACCTGTAGTGGAGTCGGACAATGAGGAGTCGTTTGGTACTCCTGAGGCCAAGGTTCAGTCGCTCCCGTCTCCCAAGCTCACGAATATACCTCTTTCACCGGCGGATGCGTCACCTACGACCGCATCGACATCCTCTGAAGTTCTAACTTCTTCTGCATCTCGTACGTCGGTGCCATCGGACGCAACAGCAACGGAAGCCTCGCAGCCGACAGGAGCTCCAGCCTCTCCCAAGGTATCGACACAAACCAAGCCTCCAGTTCTGGCGTCTTTGACGTCGCAACCCGCTGCAACAGCTTCTCCAGACTCCATGTCAAGGGGCCCGCCCTCCACCTCTCCATCATCAGCAGAGGTTTTGTCGCCTGCACCGCTCGACTCGCTCCTGTCGCCCACAGAAACCGAGGGCAAGTTCTCACCACGGGACTCAGTCGCGGCTTCCGAGGCGACGGACGACGAAACCCGGTTCTCTACGGTCCTCCTCAGCGCACGGCAGAGCCTCGCGGCCCCGCCCAAAGTCACCATCAGCACGAACGACCTGCACACGGTCGAGGAGGGCACTGGTTCGGACGAGAACACGCTCGTCGAAGACTGGCGGCAGCACAAGAAGACGGCGTCGAACTCGACGATCCTCTCCGCGAACAACGTTCCGTACTTGCTCTCCAAGCTCAGCGAAGCCGAAGAAGTTGATGACCGGACTGAGACGCCCTCGCGTGTGCGGCCTGCCAGCTTACAAGGCACCCAGGCGATCAAGGATGAGTTCTACCAGAGGCACGAGGAGGAGGAGGCGAGGGGACAGGCGGAGGTGGACTGGGGTGCGTCGTGTCGTTATTTCTTCTGCCGGTGTGTGGGTAACCACTTCGCGATATGTAGACTTCTGGGGCCAAGTCATCAATGGTACCTGCCTCCCTCGCATATATGCGTCTCATTTGCTGAGAGCGTCCGATTTCGTGCATGCTCAGACTATCAAGGGTTCGCCGCGGCCAATCCTGAGCTGCTGGCGAAGGCTATCGAACGAGGGATACCAAACACGCTTCGGGGCATGATTTGGCAGCTAATGTCGGTATGCTTGCAATGTTCCTATGAAAGTGTGCCCGTAGACATACGAACGCTGTTCTCAGGTCTGCGTCCAAGGATCCAGAGTTGGAAGCAACCTACCTCCGATTATTGAAGGAGTCGAGTCCTCATGAGAAGTCAATACAGCGAGATCTTGGAAGGTACGGACTTGGGACTACGATACCACACATGATGCTCAGGTGGCCATAGAACTTTTCCACATCATGCTTTCTTCACGGACGGCCATGGTATCGGGCAGGAGAACCTTTTCAACGTGTTGAAGGCGTATTCGCTGTAAGTGCTTATCTCCAACTTTTATCGGGCAACAAGTGACAGCGTGTCCGTCAGATACGATCCACAGGTGGGGTATTGCCAAGGATTGCCGTTTATTGTGGCAATCCTTCTTCTGAATGCGAGTGTTTTCGTTAGTGAACAAGGATCTTCGCGCTGACTTCGGATTATAGATGCCCGATGAGGAAGCATTCTGTCTATTGGTGCGAATGATGCACTCCTACGACCTTCGAGGGCATTTCCTTCCGGAGATGCCCAGGTTACAGTTACG
>BACB01001385.1:0-81004 GCA_000338015.2 Ganoderma multipileum BCRC 37180
CGTGAGATACCGTGTAGACGAGTTTGTGCAAGACGCGATCTCGCTCAAGATTACCCCGTTCATGCTCGATAACTATGCGCACGAGTACGAGGATCTCGTCCGTGCGCGGGATGCGCACAAGATCGAGATGGAGAACCTTCGGAGCACGAACGCGAGACTTCTCGCTCAGGTGTACGTTTCGGCGACCTCGTCAAGCTTGTGAAGTGTAGTAACGGTTGATTACGTATATACAGGAAGACATTGGAGTCGAATATGGCCCAGCTCAACACAGAGCACTGTCAGGTTCTGGTGAGTTCGCTGCGCCGGTTTGGTCTTTGGCGTATAACTGACAGAGTTCGTAGAACGAACTGGTCATGGCGCGACTACGCCATGAAGAGCTGGAGGGCGAACTCGTGCGATATAAGCTCCTGTGCGTTTTTTCGCGTCCTACATAAGTTACTTGGCCTCATGCTTGATTCGTCAGGTATGCCGAAGCGATGCACCAAAGCGAGGACGCAATGTCATCCCATCGTATCTCGCTCGTGGGCAGCAAGCGCGGCAGTGCCAGTAGCCGTCTCGGCTGACCGCCCGTGGCCATCCTCTCTGCCTGCCTCGTTTTGTATAGACCCTCGGAGGATCCTTTGCATTTCACATCCCGCCCCGTTAGGGACGCTGTCGATGTTGTACTGGTCTCGTTCATCGCATCCATGTATATCCTAAGCAATACACAATCCACGTAGAGTAATCCGGAAAGTCTTGAGTTCGTTAGCGGACAGTATGGATACAGGCACAGTATGCGAGAACATGTGTGTGAGGGTGACTGCGATACAAAAACTAGTAGCCCAGGTCATGTAGGGTAATGAAACTTGGTCTATCAGGGCGTCGGTAGCGGTGAGGCGGGCACGGGCAATGGTCGAGGGCATGGAGGTGAAGGCGGCAACGCGCCTGCTGTCCAAGGGCGCGATACTTTGCCCACATACTCCGACCTGCGCGACGGCACCGGCGCTGATGCCCTCGACGACCTCGCGAACATCGTGCCCAGCATCTCCTCGATGCGCGTCAGCTTGTCGTCCATCGAGGTCACGCGTTTCTCCAGCGCAGTGAACCTGCCATCCATAGTGGTGAGCTTGCCATCCATGCTCTCGAATCGGTCCTCCATGCTCGTGAACCGCTGCTCGATGAGCTCGAGGCGCTGTTCAACGCTGAATGGGCCGTAGTGGACTTCGTCTTGGCAGCGAACGAGCGGGTGCAGCTTATCGTGAGTGCCGACCGAGAGGGGACCTTTGGCGTCACATTCGAGACAGATGAAGACGTCATCTGGATGCATATTCATCGCAAAGGTGAGCGAGTTTCGTAGTAAGATAGAAGATGACGCACCTTGACAAGAAATGCAGTACCAGCATGGTTTTGACACTCGCTTTTTACATACAATGCACGACAGCTTCGCCAAGGTGATCGTCGCTACATGACTGTGAGGACGGGCGTCTGGATTTTGCGCCGTCGACGCTTCCTCCGCCAACAGCTCCGCCGCGTCCTTGAACGTCAATCGCGCCCTCTTGAGAGCTGCACGTGCAGCATGGTCCATCTTCCCAAACTCGCGAAGGTGCATCATGGTGCGTATTTTGAAGATAGCGTGGCCTGGAAGATGCGGTAGAGGTAGATCAGACCGCTTCTCGACGTCGACTTCGCTGTCGCGGCAACGCGGGTCATCGCAGAGGTTAAGAGTCTTGGTGGACTCGCAATCCAGGCAGACTATCCGCGGACCAATGATAGTGCTCTCGCAGTGGTCGCAGTTGACGTCCCTGTATCGACTAAGGTCAGATCCAGGCATCAGACAATATGTAGCTGCCCTTACAGATGTATTGGTGTGGTTCGAAGCTCGTAGTCGTATCGGGTCTCGTATAACCTCGCGTCCGCGGCGGAGAGTGTTTGCCGGATTCGAGCTAGCTCCATCACCTCCTCTTCGTCCAAGTCCGCATAATTGAGACGAATGAGGAGCTCAATGTAACGTTTCCGGTGATCTCGCCGTCGCTTGAAGTACGTCCACGAGAACGACCGCACCCCGATCAGTTCACGGACCGTGGTAGTCGCGTACTTCCACAGTGCGCGGGGCTTGTTGATCTGGAACTCCATGGGATCTGGACGGCAGCACATGTACATGGCAGGTAGCCTCTTGAAGATGAATCTATCGGCAGTAGAGTCCATAATGAGGGCAAACTGGTTACCGTCGTTGGGCTTGACAACTTTGGAGTCCGAACTGGCAGCTCCCGGGGAGGAACCCCACGTCCCAGCGAAGGTCCTATCCTTATCGTAAAGGTATCCTCGGAAGTAGAGAGGCTCGAACCGCGCAGCGTATTTGATGACGAAGCTATAGCAGATCATACCGTCCGCTTCTGAATTATACTTGCCGCGGAGGTGGAAACTGGTGCCGTTTGGAGTTCGGGAGGTGGCTTCGAAATGGAACGCGTCGACTGCGTGGATATGAATCGAGAACATCGGTTGGCAAGGGTATATATCACCCTTCGCGATGAATCCGCACCAAGAACCTAAGCTATTGGTTCGCAATAGTGTCAGATACGCACAAAGAGGATGAGGTTGGTCACTCACAGGGATCTCAGTGGCCATTTCGATGACATATCTAGCTGCGTCGGTGTGAAACGAGGCACATCATACCCTGAGGGGTCGAACAAATCATCGGAATCCAAGGGATAATTGAGGATATCGTCTGGTTTGACATCCTGGGCCTCTTCGTCATCGTCGTAGACATAGTCTGGAAACTCGACATTCCGGCTCCATAAACCTTCTGAATTGCGCCAATGCTCGAACTAAACGAGCGTGAGCAGCGTTCAACGAAGGAATATTAAACCACTCACCAGACCACTTGCGAGCCCTTTAAACTGCTGCCGCGGATCGAGTTTCTGTTGTCGGAAAATGTCTAGAAAGTATATGAGGATGACACGTATTTAAACGTTGCCTGGCCATACCTTGGAGGTCCTTATATCGAAAGTCGACGGCTTGGAGGACCCACTCTATCGTATCCGCAGCATCCCATAGCTCATCCTTGTTGATGACTTTCTTGCGAGCGAGACGCATGACTTCGTAGTCCTTCTTGAGCAAGAGGTATAGCATGGGGAAAACGTACTAGAAACATTCCCCTATGAAATGAGCTCAGGAGGATACATAAGGATATATACTTGCCTTTTCGATCCGCCCGGGACCAGTAACCAGCACTAAGGTATCCATGGCGTCGATGTCGTACCTGACGGCCTCCAAACCCTCGCGGAGACGCTGTTCCTCGTCGTCAATGTAGCTCTGGAACTTCTCCCGAAGTCCCTCCGGCGGGTAATATGGTTCAAGGGACGAGGTTAACTCTGAGATACCAGTCCAGACGGTATGAAGGTAGGTGTCGACGGAGCTGCGGACGGCTGGGTGAATGTGCGACTTGAGCGAGAACATCTTGGCGAATAAGTGATTGATCCTGTCGCGGTATATTGTCGCAGATATCTGCCATCCTAACAACATATAAGCTCAGAAGCGACCGATATCGGGTACCGGGGGACTCACCGATCGCCCAGTATGCGAGCCAGTGGAGCAGGCTGGACGATTCTTAAGTAAGTTGGTCTTGTCAAGCAATGCCGCACTCACCTCCAGTCTCTTGGACGGGCGGTCGTAAGGTCGTTTGCCTCGGTAACGGTGATAAAGTTCGACGCGTCATCGTCGAAAGCTTCGACGATAGGTTGCAATCTGGTCACGTTGATCCACTCCAAAGCCCATTCGTCATGTTCACTGATGCGAGAGGCTTCGAAACTACTTGTGCGCTTCTTCTCTTCCATCTTCTCGCGGAAGTAGTCTCGCAACGCGAGTACGAAATGACGTGCCTTCGTGCTGCCCCGCCACCCCTAAAACGCAATTCGCATGAGTGCACGCCAACCATGGATCGCGAATTACACACCATCTCTTTCCATATTGCATGCAGGTCCTGAGGATAACACATCAATGTACAGTGTAATAGACAACCGTCGAAGAAAAGCTCACTGGGTCGATTATCCTGTCGTGAGGGCCCGCTGTAACAGCGTCAATGATGCGGTCGCCCTCTCGATGGATCGCCTTTGTGAGCTCGTCCACAATCTGCTTCCGCTGCATCTCGAACTTCCTCGAGAACGTGTGCGAGTTCTTCTCCATCGCCATCTCCACGTCTTCCTTCAGCTCCGCCCTCAGTTCGTCCATGTCGAAGGCGACGTCCCGCCGGTGCCCATGCGCACCTCGAACCTCGACCGCGCCTTCCGAAACCCCGCGAGCTTCGACGAGCTCCTTCAAGAGGCGCTCGTTGTCCATAACCGCCTGGATCCCACCCCTGTCGTTGATGCGAGCCGCCATCTCCTTGTACTCCGGAGACATGCACGTCTGGAAGAAGGCGAGCATGACGTCCATCCTATCGTCCGCAGGCGCTCAGCTACCATCTCGCCGTGATGCCCCCACAGATAACTAGTGCCACTCACCTCTCTTGGATCTCCCTCGCCACATCCCCGAGCTCGTCGAGCTTCGCGTTCGCCTTGTCGACGCCAAGCCCCGTGTGTATCGAGAGCGCGAACTCGAACTCGGCTCGGCGCTTGTGGAAGTGTCCCGCAAACCGCGCGAGCACGCCCTCCCACTTGGGCCCACTCACGATCTTGACGACGAGCTTCTTCTTGAGGTACGCATCGCACGCGTTCGCGCACCGCTTGATGTCCGACGCTGTCTGCTCGACGAGGTGCTCCATACGCGCCTTGATCGACACGCCGTCCGGGCCGACTTCGTCTTCGCCCTTGATCGTACGCAATCTGCCCCACGCCACCATACGCGCATGAGAGAGTGGAGAGGAAGAGGGAAGGGGGGAGGCGTACTGTGCTAGGGCGGCCATCATGTCCCGCATGTCCGCATACACGGCCAGGATCTTCTTGTCGTTCTCTCTTCGCTTCAGCTCCAGCTCGTACACCGCCCTAAACGCCAGGATCGCCACTTCGCAGGGAAACCCGCATGAGCCTTCCTCAATCGTTCGGAACCGAACAGTGACTTTACCTGCAGCGAAGGGATGGACCTGGCCGACGTGTTCGAGGGCTTTCATCAGGGACGCGGTTTTGTCGAAGAACGCGTTCGTGCTGCTGGCGATGCCGTCGACGCCATTCGGCGAGTTGGCGGTGGGGCTGAACATGAGCTTCGTCGCGCTATCCAGCGCATCGGCTCCACTGCGCATCCGGTCCAGCTTCTTATCTACCCAACTCCTTCCATCTGTATCCATCGCGAGCGTTCTCAAGGATTAACGCCACGCACCTGGATCGCCTTTCTCCTTCGTCCTCTGTGCGATGAGTTCTTCGTGAGCCTGGTTGATCTGCCGCCACACTTCGTGGTGCTCCTCTGTGCCCAACCCGTTCACGGGTGATTTCAGCGTGCCTCGTCTCGCGTCCGCGCCGTCCGCGTCCGAGGAACCGTACAAGAGGTCGTATGTCGGTGAGACGCCGGGACCGGTGGGAGACGACATCGCCAGGAAGTTCTTAAGACCCTCCGGGTACGTAAGTTTGTTGGCTTCTGTCGGCCGCGCATGCACATAGGTGGTGGTCATAGAGGGGCCCGAGGGATCAAGCTTTCAAGAAGGACGGGGAAGAAGGTGGGCTCCGTCAGATGGGGGGGACAGCCTCGGATTGAATCCGAACTTGAAGGTAGACGGGGCTCCTATATTCGATGCCATGGCGTGTACGTACACGCGTTGATTGATACAGTACGTTTACTGTCAGTTGTCAGTGTCTAATAGATTTCTGTCAGTTCCGCCCGTCGATCAATCAACGTTGAAAGTGTCCTCACTGTGGGTGTCCGCTATGTCTCAAGAAAGATCATGGCACAAGAGTCGGCGCCGCATGGCGTTCAGCACTAGTCGTAGCTCCAAGCTTCTAGCTGCAACCACACCGACATGTCCCATGAACGGCTTGTCGGTGCAAGGACGTCTTGTCGGTGGCGATGGTATGATAACTAAAGGGCCACTGCAAGTTGACTGCAAGGGATCCGGACCATATTAGATATTTGGGCGCTGACAGGAGGTGACATTCTGGTGACATACCGAATCTGCCGATACAAGAACGATTGCTCCGATCAGGGCGCGAGGTTGTCTCATCCTCTCAATATGGTGCCTGAGTGAAACCCCGGTCTTGGCGTCCAACGGCTGCTTTAGCTTAGTTGGAGCAGAGCACTCAGTTCCCAAGTCGATTCAGCACAGGTTGTGGCACATACTTCTTTGATACAGGCCTCAGAAGTCGATAGAGTGGGGATAGAAGTTTACGAGAAAATGTTCAACAACATGGAAGGTGGAAAGCGCATCGCACCGTGGGGCGCCGGAATTGGGTTCATCTTTCCAGCTGCACAGCCACGAAACCTTGGAGAGCCCAGTCCAGGTCCTTCCGCGAACGTGGCTGGATGTCCCGAGTCTTCATCGATGCGAGCGATCGGTACAATGTCGATACAGCGACGACCTTGTGCCCTCTTGTACCTCGCAACACGGCCGTCTTACGGATCACATCGATCACATTTAAACCAACTCGGCGGGTCCGAGGCTTCGATGTCCAACTCTGAACAACAAAAGTTGGAATTGGTTCACATGAAATACAACTATGATATGCAGTCGGAACTCACGACAGAGGAGGTGATGCTTCTGCTCAAGACACCAGAGAAAGATCTGTCGATATTTTCCAGCTCGATACGATCCCGAGGGCAACGAATGAAATCGTATCGCTGCTGTGATCCGGAAGGATGCAAGGCTCGAGCTGGAGGGCAGGCTTCAAAGCGTCGCCGGCCGATCATTTCAGAAACGCTGAAGCAAGTTGTATGTATGCACTCACATCTTTAGAGACTACCGGCTAGATGGGGAGACTGTTGCGTCGAACGCAGAGAGCTACCATGCGTCGATATTCCTACGTGCGCGCATGTAGTCAGTCACGAATCAGGGAACTAACAGGATGGGCACCATTCACTGACCTCTGTGTTCCTGCTAGGTTGCTTTGTGGCGGGCACAACGCGTATGGAGTATATCGCCAGGTAGTATTATACTCATAGCGGCGGGTGGGGTTGGTGGGGGCCTGCTGCAAGACCTGCAGCTGGGCGACCTGGGACCGAAAGCGATCATCTTTCGGATGCAGGACCCAGCGTTCATCCATCAACCAATGGGAAGCCTCGACGAACACCCGGACCGCCCTGGACCGCTTCACTGACAGCCATTGACAGGGCGGATCAAAGCTCCGAGCGCTCCTTCCCGTCAAAGACCGCGGCACTCAAAAAGTGAGATATTTTCGTCAACGTCAGCCTGAGTCTCGCTCTGATCCTACTGCTACAATCCCTCTACCAGGAGTGGCTACTGCATATAACCACCCTTTCTTGCGGGAAACCCAAGGACGTAGTTCGCAATAGCGCCAACGACAATGTTATCGCCATCGTCAGTGCGTGCTGCGAACACGCCTCGGCACCGCCCTGTGCTTCTAGCTGGATTAGTCGTCCCCACGATCCCCGGAAAATCCTTCTATGGATCGTCGCCAACTTGGTGGCGCCTCCCCCCATGACCTCTCCCAATGGCTTTTGCATTGCAACCTTCGCCGCGAATGGTATACCAGCTGCCATGCCCTTGATGCCCGTCCAACAGGGTTCGTAACGCATCTTGGTGCTCCACTGCGCGGCACCATGATTCAAACTTTGGGTGAAGATCTGTCGACTGGGAACAGCGGAGGTCAACCGCCTGGCATCGTCGCACTCCGCTCGGAGAAAACGACATCAAGGCTTGCCATGTGCTAAGTACATAATGGTACGCCGCCCGTGCGCTTGATACGTCGAGCCCCTCCAACCCCGTCACTTTGACGTCCCCGTTCCAGTCCCGCGAGCGCACTCCCCATGGCTGTCGCGTTCATCCCTCTCGACAAGGCGTACCTTACAGCCATCTGGCTCGAGACCCTGTTTTATGGTGTGCCCAAAGACTATCCCTGACATATCGTACTGCTCTCTGACTGCGCCTTCCCTGCTCCGTGCCAGGCATCAACTTGTGTCTCTTCTGCTACTATGTCTACGTTCTGCGTTTCCGCCGCACGCGCAAGATAACGCCGATCGTGTTTTGGGTCGCCGTGCTCATGTTCACCTTCTCGACCATACACGTCTCCCTGGGGTTCTACCGCCTTATCCGGGGGTTCATCGACCTGCGGGACCAGGAGGGGGGGCCTGGCGCGTACTTCTCGGACGTCTCCACCCCACCCAACGTGGCGAAGGTCACCATCCACTCCGTCAACTCTATCCTCGGGGACAGCATCGTGGTATGTCTCGCCCCTCCTTCCTGTCTGCTATCTCCCCGAGGAGGCCTGACATTGACGTTGTCGTGATAGGTATGGCGATGTTGGCATGTGTGGGGCGGAGAGTGGAGGGTCTGTGTCGTGCCCATCCTCCTCATCATTTCTTCCGCAGGTGCGTGCGTCCCAGTCCCACGAAGTGTCATCGATTATCAGTTCACTGACGTACATGACGTACAGTCTGTGGATTTGCTCAAGCGATTATCTTCGCCGAAGCGAAGACGGTCCACAGCGCCTTCGCAAACGTAAGCTCTCCAGCTGCCCGCGCTCAAATGTGCTGTGTGACATTATGCTGACCGACGTCCTGTCGCGCCGCTAGGAACTGGAGCGGTGGAACGGCTCTCTGTTCTCCCTGTCCCTCGTTACGAATGTTGTGGTCACCACGCTCATCGCAGCGCGGATCTGGTACGTTCTCGTTCTGCTGGCAGGCCAGTAACGGTATCTTACACGATTGCGACTGCGACTTGTAGGTTTCTCACCCGTGAGACCCGCAGCGTCGTATCCTCCCAATTCCGTTACACCAAGGTGCTTGTGCTCGTCATCGAGTCCGCGATGATATACAGCGCGGCGCTTGTCGTCGAGATCACGCTCTACTTCATCGGCAGCAACGCGTTCTACATCGTCTACGACCCCATTGCGCAGCTCACGGTGAGTAATACATACATTGACTCCGTTGCCCAAGTCAAGGACAGCGTCTTACCTCTGACTCTTAGGGCATCGTGCCTACCATGATCATCGTGATGTCCGCGCTCGGGCTGACATCGGCCGACTTCGAGAGCGCGGCGGCGTCACGGCGCGACAAAGGCTTGACGGGCACCACGCATCAGATGTCGACGATGCGCTTTGGCGAGGGGAAGACGACGACGGTCATGTCGCTGCCGGGGCTGACGACGGACAACACGACGTCGGCGTCGTCGTATCCTACGAGCGACGAGTCGCGGTCAGTCCTGGCGATAGGGAAGGAGAGCCAGCTGAAGCTTCCCGAGGTTGCTGCGGAGCCTCTGACGGTTTAAAGTACTGTGATGCCGAATACCTTGGTCGTCGAGCCTGTGGCTGGATGCTTGTACGTTGGATATATATATGGTATTTATTACGGATGGGCTCGTTCTGGACATGTATAGACTTCTGAGAATTATGTACACGCCGTCTAGGATACTGATCCCTCGGGCTGAGCTTCGAGCTCACACTTGACCTGGTTGCTCAGCCTGATTGTCGGGACCGCGTGCGCTCAAGCGCTCAAGTTTCGAACCCGTCAGGCGCACGTTCGAGTCAAGCGCGTCGGCACTTCACCGTGACTAGGAACTCGTTCAAGTGGCTCTTCACTACTGTCCCCCATGCTCGCCCTAAGACTGCTTAGGGCGATAAATCTGCGGCATCGGTGGGCATGCAATATCTCACAAAAACCTACAGCTAGGCTGATTCTCTGAGGGCAGGACATTGCATCATGTGGCTGCTCAGCACCGACCGTGCTGAGTTGCGCTACTTCGCCAGAAACTTCGATGCCACTGGCGGATACGCCATCCTGTCACACACTTGGGTAGGGGAAGAACAGACTTTCCAACAGGTCCAGGCGATTGGAAAACGATGCCGCCGCCACGGTACTAACCCTCGGGACTTCGTCCACGCCAAGATCCGCAACTGCTGCCTCCTCGCGGAGAAGCACGGCTACTGCTGGGTGTGGATCGACTCGTGCTGCATCGATAAGACGAGCAGCAGCGAGCTATCGGAGGCTATCAACTCGATGTACCAATGGTACAAGGAGGCCGAGGTGTGCTACGCGTACCTCGCCGACGTTCCCGGCGACTGTGTCTTGGACGAGCCCGAGTCCGCGTTTCGGAAGAGCCGATGGCACACGCGCGGGTGGACGTTGCAGGAGCTCGTCGCCCCCGACTTCGTCATCTTCCTGTCCGACGACTGGCGCGAGCTGGGGAACAGAGCGGAGCTCGCGCGGCTGCTGCAGGCGATCACGCGCATCCCTTCCCGTGTCTTCACTGGCGAGGCCCGCCCAGCGAATTATTCTGTCTGCGTTCGCATGTCCTGGGCATCTATACGCAAGACGACGAGGGTGGAGGACGAGGCGTACTGCCTGATGGGCTTGTTCGGAGTCAGCATGTCGACGAACTACGGCGAGGGCAAGCGGGCGTTCATACGGCTCCAGTACGAGATCATGCAGCGCGACCCCGACATGAGCCTCTTCGCGTTCGGATATTGCGTCGGCCAAGATCACAACCTCACCTTCCATCCACAGGAGGAGCTCAGCACTCCCTGGATGTATCTTATGGCTGACTCGCCACGCGAGTTTGGTCATAAGTTTAATTACACCCCAGATCTCGGAGGGAACGCCGGACAGCAGTATCCTCCTCCCCTTGTCAGTTCGAGGTCGTGCCGTGTCTTTCTGCGTTGACTGACATATTCGAATAGGATTCAACAGTTACTGGCCCCTTCGACGACGTTGAGCTTCCAAGAGCGACAGCGACTAGCTATGGGGTCGAACTCCGGCTTCCCATCTACGAGGCCGAGGGCATCATTATCGCGGTCATATTATGCCAAGCCAATGAGCGCCACTTTGGGCTTTTCCTGACGAGAGATGGCGAAGGGAAAGACCCGAAGAGGCCACGCTATTTCGCGGGTTGTCGCTACTCCCAGCCAAACACAGGCTCTGTGAGATACATTGCTCGTATAGTCGACCTGGGGGACGATCTCTACAACCTGACCTTCGACGGGAAGCCCGTCAAAGCCTCGTGGCGCACCATCTACGTCGTACCCACCGCCTCCGACTCGGACACGGTCGGAAGTGCGATGATGCCCAACCTCGTTATGAACTGCAACCCCGCCTCCCGCTTCCGCATCCCTCGCTGGCTAACCGCCCGATTGGCTACCCTCCAGTTCGAGGTAACCCAAGTCGAGGACACCGGGGCGGCGCAAGTCCTCAAGATATCACATCCCCAGGACGCTGATATAATGGTTCTCCTGGGTTCATGCGCACCCGCAGGGTGCCACGACCCTGACCAACCTCTACTCCTCTGGGCAAGAGTGGATGTACTGTCCTTCTTCGATGAAGACACTTTCGAGATCACCCACGACTGCTCCGAGGACCACATCGACTCCGGGTCCTGGGCGACGCGCTCAAAGGTCTTCGGGGACGCGGATCGGAAGGTACGGCTATCGTTCACGCCGTCGACGCGGATGCCGGAGAACGTGCTTGTGATCCATCTAGAACTCCTCGGTCGCGTCTTTGAGGAGATGCTCCGAGAAGCCGCCATCTCCCTCTCATCGCTCGCGAATCCCGAGAGGGAGAGGGATAGGCTGCGCCACACTCCCAGCGACTTCGTCACACCACTGCGACCGCGCACCCCTGCGCAGATCGGATCACCTTCCTCTTGGAGTCCTTCGTCGACTTCCCGGAGTTTGTCGTCAAATTCCTCTTCCACGTCCCTGGGCCGTATACGATCCTCTCCGAGTCGAATCCCTCGTCTGGCCACGCCGCTGCGTGGACTCGACGCTTGCGTCCGAAGCAGGTTGCAACGGGGCCAGAGCCTTGACAGCCCACGCACGCCTGTCCTAGATAGAGCGTCCCAAAGACAAGGCGAGGGTGCACGCCCGCTTCGGATGTCCTCCCTCCTAACACTTGCTGCCTCCCGTCTGCGGTCCACAGCTCCAGGAGAGAGGGCCGCGAGAAACGGGGGATAACCGGAATCGCGACGTTTCCATTCGAGATTCAATCGGCGGGGAAAACTTGTGCTGGAGAAGACTAGCGGAATAATCAGGAGGTCGTAAGTAGAAGGTACGAGGACGAGGCGAAATGGTCTAGATCCTTAATGGTCAGACGTGGGACTGAAGGAGCTTCAGGACTGGTCAGTACGCGATTGGGCATACCAGTTCCACCGAGATCGCCCAGGGAGCAATACATGGCGGCTAGATTGTATCCAGGCTCCCGGTGCTATTATATGTGTTGTTCCTTGGACTGTCGTCACTACGCGTCGGACTGCCTACCATAATACCCTATGATACCTGGTATGTTTACGCATCTAGACACATTCTGCGATGCCTTCCTGATATGCGGTCGTTAGTACGATTGCTGCACTAATCAAAAGAAGCTCAGCAGTAGACGAAGCGCCCGTCCGTGGTCAGGGTGGGTCCGGATGTGGTCCGGCCCGCCCCAACGGCGTTCTCGTCGTCCTCGACAGCCACGACGACGGAATCTGCCTCTCGAGTCTCGTCCAAGTGTCGTCCGACCTTCAGTTGCCTTTTCTCGCTGGTCCGGACCATATGCTTTGGCGACACACTCGCAGCGTGGCTCAAGTCTAAGCGCAGGCGTTCATGTTCTCTCTACGACGGTGCAGTGCACTCCATGTCCCAAGGCCCAGCCTCAGCTTATCGCACCTCCGCCGCCCAAACCCAAGACTTAGGCTTAAGCCCAATGCCAACAATGTTGAAAAGTACCGTACACTGTCGACAAATGTGAACGCAAATGCAAATGGGGAGACCACTAGGCTGAAGGGATCCCTGCCAAAGTTGAACTCATGGGTCTTCGTCGTCCCGACGACTCTGCTGGTCCTGGGCGGAGCGGGCGTGTTGGCGTACAACTACAACCAGCCGTTCCGGCACACAAGCCTTGCTGTAGTTCGGTGCTCGAGGATAGCAGGTATGTGGCTTTCTGACACGTTAGTGGATTTGTCGTGTGACGGCAGTTGTACGGACGGTAGAGGCGGTTATCCTCGGGGCAATCGACTACAAGATGACGTTCGCGAAGACGTACGACTCGGAGGAGGCACGGCTGAAGGCGTACTCGGAATGCCACACGCGCAGCGCACAGAGGGTGCTGAAAGCGCTCCTCGCCAACGGAGGTGCGTCTACACTCCGTTACTCTTCGGCCCTCGCATACTGACCTGGGCACACTTACTAGGTATTTTCATCAAGCTTGGCCAGCACATGGCATCCGTGTAAGTATCCTTCCCCTTTCCCTCCGGAACAACCGCCGACCATACCCAAAGCGCAGTCCTCCCGCCCGAGTGGACGAGCACGATGCGGCCCCTGCAGGACCAATGTGAGCCGACCGCATACGCGGACCTCGAGCGCATGTTTCAGTCCGACATCGGCACGTCCATCACGTCGTACTTCGACGAGTTTGACGAGAACCCCATCGGAGTCGCGAGCCTTGCGCAAGTGCATGTGGGCCGGTTGCGAGGGAGCGGGGAGCGCGTCGCGGTGAAGCTCCAGCACCCGCACCTGCAGGAGTTCTGCGAAATCGACATGGAGATGGTCGAAGTGTCGTTGGGCTGGATCAAACACCTGTTCCCGGAGTTCGAGTTCACGTGGCTTGGGGAGGAGATGCGCGAGAACCTGCCGAAGGAGATGGACTTTGTGCATGAGAAGCGGAACGCGGAGCGGGCAGCCGCGGATTTTGCGAACATGAGGACTTCGCTGTACATCCGTGAGTGTTTCCCTCCGTATCCTGTTCTATGCAGACGACCCATCATGCGCGACTGTAGCCGCAGTCAAGGAGGCGAGGAAACGCATCCTGGTGATGGAATACATCCAGGGCGGCCGAGTAGACGACCTGGTGTACTTGTCGGACCACAATATCGACCGGAACAAGGTCGCGCTGGAGCTTGCGCGCATATTCTGCCAGATGGTACATATCAACGGGTGGTTCCACGCCGTGAGTATCTTGCCTCGCCCCGTGAATCATGCTCACACTCTGCTGTCCTAGGACCCGCATCCAGGAAACTTGCTCATCCGCCCGGCGGGACCCGACTCGAAGTCCCCGTACAACTTCGAGATCGTGCTCCTCGACCATGGGCTGTACTTCGACCTCGACACCGCGCTCCGGATAAACTACAGCAAGTGGTGGCTCGCGCTCATCGCGCCGGCATCCGAGGAGGTCGTCGCGGACCGCAAGAAATTCGCGAAGCTCGTCGGGAACATCGACGAGGACCTCGTGAGTCCCGCATACATGCACCTAGTTATGCTATCCACCTGTTCTTCGCTGACTTGCGTGAATACGCATAGTATCCGGTGTTCGAGGCGGCGATCACGGGGCGCGCAGCGCTCAAGGGTTCGGGGGGCACGCTCCACGAGCACCAGGGGCGGAGCATGATCGACCTCTCGGCACAGACAGAGGAGGAGATGGAGGCGATCAGGAACGCGGTTGTGCAGCAGGAGGGGCTGTTGCTGTCCGTGTTTAACGTGCTCAGGCGCGTGCCGCGGAGAGTGCTGATGGTCCTCAAGCTGAACGACCTGACGAGGAGTCTGGATCGGGCACTGGCGACCACGCATTCGAATGTAAGTACTTACACTGGCTGGAAATATGGAGCAAGGGAGGCTGATTGGGTTTGATTGGGGTTCTAGATACGGATATTCTTGATCACTGCGAAGTATTGCACATTCGCGGTCTGGCTGGACGAGAGCCAGAGGCTGGTCTCGGCGATACGGGGGAGGGGTCTGTCGGGCATGTCGCTTGGCTTGCTGTGGGACTATTTCTTGGTCTGGTGGTGCGTATCGACGTTTCCAACGTCGGCGAGCGTTGTGCTAATGGGCTGGGTATAGGCGTTATGAGAAGATGTATCGCTCGCTCGAACTTGTCGAGTGGTGGATGGACACGAGCGCAAGGATGGTTGTGGTGAAGGCCTGGGTGCGTGGGCTGTTCACGGTCGGCGGGCTGCAGGGCGCGCATAAAGCTGCTGCTGGTCTTGCATAGTATCATAGCATGTCGATATCGACGTATGGAGACAGTAGATGTTTATAATACACTTAGACTAGTAACGGTACAATTGGACTTGCTACTGGAAAGGGGCTGGCACTGAAACTGACGGTGGTGCGAGGCCCAAAACTGGCGGTGACGCGAAAGGGGGCCGGGAGCTGGCTACTGAGGTAGGGTGGCTAACCCTTCAGTCGGGCGAAAAATGAGTCGATTGCGTTGCTGCTCTTCTTGAGGGTTTCCCACTATCGGATAGATGAGTAAGTTGGATTGAACGTGATGGTGCTGTGGTAGGGCGAACCTGTTCTTGGTTGATCGAAATGCCCTTCTTCCCCGGTTTGAGGTCATCCTCGTCGCCGTAGAATTCCCGGATGTCCAGGAACTTGCTGCCTGCGTTAGATAGATGGACATTGGTGTTCTGCTAAGGCGTTAAGCAAGGGAACGCACCCTTGAACATCCTCACGGTTGCCCTCTTCTTCTTGCCCAGCTCGACAAACCGCTCCCCTTCAGTCGTTACGCCCGTCTTAATGTCATCTTCTTCTTCTTCTTCTTCATCGGGCGCGGGAATTCTGGGCTTCTTGATGGACTGATTATACTTGATCAGCAATGAGATTCGCGCATACATGCACAGAGGGACATACAGGAGGTTTGGCGGCCTTGGTCTTTTCCTTAGCCTTTGACTTCTTGATTGGTTTCTCCTCTTCCTCCTCACTTTCATAATCTGAATCTGCCTTGGACTGGGGAAATCAGATCCGTGGGGGAGTAGAGACACGATAACAATAGACAAACCTTCGCTTTTTTGCCGCTTCGGCGAGCGGTCTGGAGGGGTCGGTCAGGGGAACTTGCGGGCATACGGAGGGGAGCATCCTCTTCTTCGTCGCTCGAGGACGCCGCGGCTTTACGTTTGCCCATGGTGGTCAGTTGTCGAAGGGGACTCTGGGAAGGGAGGTGCTCGTTGTGAGACGCGTCGAAGATGGTGGGGGGAACACGCGACGAGACGCGTCCCAGACGCGTCGACTGGAACGAACGCCGTCGAGGCGAAATAGACGGATTTCTATTCGTGGGAACGTCTCGGAGAAAGTTATGATGTTAGACGTGACTAATCGTGGGAAAGCCAGTCGTAATTGGGGGAGGAGGGCAAGGGCACCGCGTAAGCGACTCTCGACTCTCCCGCCACTGTGCTCTGCAGCGTATTCTCCCGCCGTCCTCATCTACCACTCTCTGAAGGCCGGAGAAGACATACAAACCCCCCATCTGCCGCATCTCCGTCGAGGAAGATGCGGATCCTACACAAATCGAAGCGAACAGTTGCTCCGGTATGTCTTTTTCTCGTAGTTTGCGCACAGGCCAAAAGACCGATTATCCCCGCCCGCGAAACAGCTGCCTCAGGTCGCGGAACTCATCAACAGACTCCTGGACACCCCAAATGACGACCTGCACGAAGTTCTGTCCCAGATCGAGTCGTGGAAATGGCCCCGATCCGACCTGAACGCATGGATCAAGGTCCTGAACAAGTTCGACGGGATCCTCGAGGAGGCGATCCGCGACTACGACATTGACAACCTCCAGGTGAATGTCTTCACGCCGCTCACGAAGAAGACCGTGTGCGAGATTCTGCGGTTCGAGCGCCTCCTATTGGAGAACTCGACGAATCGGAAGACGTTCAACTCCTACGACGTACGTCCGCCATTCCTGTCTCTTGTCTGAACCATTCGCCAGAGGCTATTATGCCGCTGTATGCGATTCCGTTGTCTGATATTAACGTTATTGCGTTTTCTATTTAGCGCTTGAACAGTCTCATGTTCTCGTCAGACCTTGACATCCTTATTCTCGCGTTGAACCTCCTATTGCGGCCAGCCCAGCAATACTCCTCACAACCCGCGGTATCGCATGCGCTAAGCATCTCCACAACGCGCCTCACTTCACTGGCCAAACGATGGCCGAATCTGCGCGAATACGATATCAACCTTGTGGACTTGGTGACGGAGAAAGGACGGACGCAGATAGAGGCTCTTCCGACGGAAGCACGGGAGGTGAACTTCATGTTCTACCGCCAAGCATCCTCAAGTGTGGCGGGGAAGGATGAGAAGAAGGAAACCACGACAGAAGGTGATGTGTTCGGTTCAGCTGTTCAGACACCCCGCAAGCCCTCGTCGGCGGCTCCGACTTCCGCAGCAGCTTCTACGTCGTCGGGCGCTGTTACGATTCACATCGACAGCAAGACGATCGAGAGCAAGTCTGCGATGGACGTTCTAGCGGACACGATTGAAGCGCACAACGTGCCAGACACGGAGAAATTTGAGCTGTTGATGCGTATTCGCGGCGCGCAAGCGTTGACGAATGCACGCGCGGGTGACCGCGAGAAGCTCGTGGTAGTCCGTCTACTTGCGACGGCAATCTTTGGCCACACACACTCGGACTCCCAGGCGCAATCCTCTCTCTTCCTGTATGAGCCTGATCTGATCACGCACATTGCGGAGCTCTTGCAGCTCGACCGTGGCGTGGATATCCAGGTGCAGACGGCCAGCGTTGCTGCCCTCGATGCGATGTCTCGGTATCGCTCGAAGATTCAAGACGTCCTCACGGCTGTGAATGCCGGGGTCAATCACGGTATTCTCATGGCGCTGCTCCGAAAGACTGTGTCCGACATCGCACAACCTACCTCAACGCTCCCCCAAGCGTTTGTAGAGGCACTCTTCTCGTTTATCACTTTCCTTGCGACCCACGCCTCTGGTGGTAACATGATCGTCGGCGCGGGCTTGGTCCCTATTCTCATACAAGCGATTGAGAACCGGTTGCCGAACCGTTTGTACCTTGTCTCGAAGACCATGCAATTGCTTGACAACGTCTTGTACGGTTACACTAATGCATTCACACTATTCTGCAATGCACGCGGTGTCGAGATCCTCGTCGACCGTATCGAGGTAGGCCTTCGATTCGGTTATTATCTGCGTTTAACTCATCATGTGGTATACTTAGCACGAAGTCAACCTCGACATTGAGGAGCATGCCGCTGATGGCGCACCGTACGACGGTGTCGCCTCATACGGTATGCCACCCCTTCTCTCATCGTTTACCCGATAGCTCACATTCTCCGCAGGCAAACTGTCAGTCGCCCGGACGGCAGTACTCAAGCACACCTTGCGTTCTGTTCATCGTATGATGCAGTCTTCAGGCACTACGGAGGGCCTTCGTGGACTGCTTGACTCATCGCTCTTGAAGTCCGTTAAGAAGATCATGCAGCACCGCGCCATCTTCGGCCCCAGCGCTCTCGCTCTTGGTATGCATTACCTAGCGGACACGTATTTAGGCTTGCTAATGCGACATTATGTACAGCAATCAACATCATGGCGATCTTCGTCCACAACGAGCCTACCTGTCTTCCTGTCATTCAAGAGGCTGGACTTCCAGAGGTGTTCTACGGCATCATTGAGAAGGGTCTCGAGCCCGTCATCGAAGTTATCCAGTCCGTGCCGAACGCGCTGGGTGCGCTCTGTCTGAATCAAGCTGGCCAGGACCAACTGACCGCCCGTCCGGACACTATCCCGAGTATCTTCACTATCTTCACGTCTGAGGATCATCAACGCGTCCTCCAGGAGAAAGAGAATGCCGTTCTCATCGGTACCTCTGTCGAGGAGCTCATTCGCCATCACCCGACGCTGAAGGACAAGGTGTTCTCTGCGATCAAGACGACGATGGCGCGCATTGAAGAGCTCGGGACGAACTACATCGTGCCAGAAGACGTCAAGCTCTGGTACCGCCTTCAGCCGCAGACTCCTGCTCCTGCTCCTACTTCGGCGGCAGCCGATAGTGCGGAAGAGAACGCTGCCATGGAGGTTGACTCGGTCGTCCCAGCAACAGAGCCAACGGCGACACACGCCGAGTCTCAGCCGTCCAGCGAGCAGTCTAGCCACAAGGATGACTTCTGGGGACGGTCTCACGATAACATCATCATCTCTTATATCGACGTGTTTGGCAAGGTCAGGCTCATCTTGTATTTGGTTCCTCGTGCATATCGCTGACCCTTCTGCAGTTCCTCGAGGGGTTTTTCCAGCACGTGCCTCACTGTCGCGACTTTGTTGCCGACGCCGAAGGTCTTGACCGATTGGCTAAGCTAACGACTCTTCCCTGCCTCCCGTACGATTTCGCGAACAGCGTCGCGTCGGATTCCCTTGTCCAGGTCGTCCGTACAATGGCGGAGGCAGCAACGAACGAGACGCTTACGTTCCTCGTCAAGCTGGTGCAGGAGTCGCTTGAGGACTGCAAGGACTTTTGGGAGACGATGGGGGAGCAGCCCAAGTTGATGCACATGATTGAATTCAGTGGTACATTTCGCCTTGTCGTTCTTGGTTGTTCGGATATTGATGGGCCATTAATAGGTGGCGAAGAGGAGGAACAGGCGAATGCGAAGTTCCGCAAACTCATCACGCTCCACACTCGCAGTTCCCTTCTTTCCGATATCTACGCGACCGCAGGCTACTCGCACGGCCGCGCGACGCAAACCTTGCTCCAGTCCCTGCTTGGTCGTACGCCCAATCCGCTCGAAGATCTTGGCTCCCTGCAACGGGCTTGTGTTTGGGAGAACATCATCCTCAAGACTGTTCTCTCTTCGCGCGGCATCGACTTCACGCCGTCGCACGATTTGCTGTCGAGCCTACTCGGATCGGCAGCGAACGCAGTCCACGATCAGTCGTCATCGACAACTCCTGGCGGTGCGAACGCGTCGTCGCCTAGCACCGCGACCAATGGTGGTTCATCATCGACCGGTGCTACGTCGCTGGCAAGTACCACGAACGGACCTGTCCCGACCGAGCCGTCGACGTCAACGAGTACGCCTCATGTGGCCGCGAAGAAGGAGGAACAACCCCGCGACAAGAACGCGAAGAGCCTCAAGCATCTCGTTAGCCAGATTCCGACCGCGTTGGCGCCATTTTTCCAATGTAAGCGCGGCTTGAGCATGATAATGAGCGTGCGTCTGATCTCGAGTTCACAGCCATCGTGCGATTGTTCCAGACGCGTCGGAGCAGCGACACCGCGCAGAAGCAGAAAATCAAGGAGGCAGCTGGCATCATTGCGGACGTTCTCGTCAAGCACCTTGAACAGAAGCCATTCAGTGCGTGTAGATGTAATTCAGGAGCGCGTTGCCGTGACTAACCGACTTGTTTAGGCGACAAGTTGTCTCTCTTCTCGTATTACACGTCCATGATCAACGCCGCGACCATTCTCCTTGTTGACGGTGAGTATCGAGAGCGCTTCAATCAGAGTTCATTGTAACGTTTCTCATCCTTCGCAGAGCGACCATCTCAGAAGACACTGCACACTATGCTCTTGGTTTCATTTGTCCGGTCGGGAGGACTCGATGCCCTCTTCGGCCTGTGCCGCGAGTTCGTCAACACTATCGAGATGATTAGTAAGGTCAATGTTGAACAGCGCACCGAAGTCACCAAGCAAGAGCTGTCCCATGCGTTCACTGGCTTAAGGGTGGCCCTTGGGCTCATCCAACCCCTCATTTCAGCAAGACCGCTCTTCGAGTCCACCCAAACGCCTCTCGCCCTCACCACGGACAAGAAGGACACCGACGCCGACTACTTCGAGCCTCATAACTTCCTGGTTCGCATGCGCGCCGCCTCCCTGCCGGTCATTCGCTCGGTCTGGGAAGCGGAATGGTTGCCTTCGGCGCCGATCGGAGTCAGCAAGCTCGTCGTGCACATCGTCATGGAGCTGCTCAACGCCGAGAACGAGGAGATCAAGGATGTGCAGACGTCAGCTTCCATCCTGGGCGGTGGCGGTATTGGTATCCCCCGTATTCCCGCGATCGCGACCCCCGACGAGAATCGCATCCGCCAGCTGACGGACATGGGTTTCCCGCGGTCTGCTGCCGAGCGTGCGCTAACGAGGACGCGTAACAATGTGAATGCGGCGACGGAGCTGCTGCTTTCGCAGCCCTACCCGTTCCCGCCTGACCCCGATCCTGCACCAGAGGCAGCCCCCGTACCTGCTGATGATGACGGTGAGGGCGACGGAGAGGGCGAGGGCGAGGCTCTCGGCGCTGCCACTGATACCGAAGACCAGGAGGACGCGATTCAAGCAGATGCCCCTGAAGCGGAACCGATAGGGACGGGCGATTTGGCACCTGAGGCTCCGGCAGAGGCTCCAACAGAGGTCGTTACGGGAGAGACATCTGAGACTGTTACCCGAGAGGCTGCTGAAGAGACGATGGCCGAGGCTTCGTCGACGACGCCAGATCAGGAAGCGCCCGCTGCACCTGCTGCCGAGGAGCCTTCAGGGCCTCCTGGAAAGAGTTCGGAAGAATGGGCTCAGGAGCTCAACGCGGCGAGGGAGCCTCTCAAGGAAGGTATCGGCCGTCGCGTCCTTGGTCTGGTCGACGAGCACTCGTCGCTGGTCTTCGACGTGCAGAAAGTCTTCATCGGACCCTCGAGCGAGTATCGTACGCAAGCCGTCAAGGCTCTCATCGACGACATACAAGCGTTCTCACCATCCGCGTACGACGTTCAAGAACAACCACTCTCTGTTCGCTGCCATCTTCTTGCCTTGGTCCTCGGCGAACCCACGTCTCCCGCCGCACAGATGCAGGAGAAAGAAGCAGAGAACCTTATGAACGTCCTCGTCTCGTTACTCCTTTCCAACCCTGGTGAGGGCGGACAGCCTGCCATCCCCAAGTGGTTGTCTGCACAGCTGCTCGTCATTGAATCCCTCCTTGTCCTTGGAGATTCTCCCCGTTCAGTTGCGCTACCGAAGGAAGACGAGCCCATCAATCGCGAGCCGATCGCTCAGGGCCCGCGTTATGCTGAAGCCCGCAACACTCTCTTCGAGTTTTCCATGCGTCTCCTCGGCGTGCCGACACTCCCGAAGGACGAGCTCATCTCCGTCCTCAGGTTGATCGTCCTCTTGACCCGGGATGCCAGCATCGCGGAAGCTTTCGTCAAGCGCAACGGCATTTCTTCCCTCTTCCAGTACCTGCGCGTCTCCTCCGGCACGCAGAGTGGTACCGGGATCCAGTCTTACATCGCAATAATCGTTCGTCATGTCGTCGAGAATCAGAACACACTTCAGCACGTCATGCGCCAGGAGGTCAAGCGTTTCTTCTCCCATCCCCGGACGCGTAATGTCGACATCGGTACTTTTGTCTCCGGTTGCAACTCAGCTGCTCTCCGCGACCCGGAGGCGTTTGTTAAGGTCACCGAGGACCTTTGCCAACTTTCTCAACCATACTCTTCGATGAAGACGATCAGCCTGAAGAATCAGACCACGGCGAACTCGACGTCCCAACCTGCCGCGTCTAGTGGCGACAAGGCCAACGAGATGCAAGTCGACGAGCCCCCCGCACAGCCCACCTCAGGTGCTCCCGCCGACTCTACAGAGGGTCTGATCCATTACCTCATTGGCGAGCTTGTGAAGACCGTTAAGGACATGGCTTCGGAGAGCTCAGCAAGTCCCGCCGCCGGGGACACTCCCAAGCCCCCTTCATGTGATGCACCTGCTTCCAGCGAGACTCGGACGGACGGCGCGCAGCCTACATCGTCCGCGGAACCCATGGTTCCCCAGGAACAGCCCGACTACACCTACCCGTGCTTCATCATGCAAGTCCTGACTGAGCTCCTCTTCTCCTACGAGAGCTGCAAGATCGCTTTCCTTTCGTACACGCCTAAGAAACGGAACCAGACGCCCGCCAAGGACAGCGGTCTCAAGCATCGTACAGCTGCGATCCAGTTCCTCCTCTCTGACCTCATGACGTTCGGCACCATCAACCCCCAGCCACCTTCCGACGCGCGCAAACAGATCACACTGTGTAACTGGGCCATGTCAGTAATCGTCGCGCTCTGCGTAGACATCATGACGATGCATGACATCAAGGACGTCCCCCCGGATCTCGTGTCTGTCCGCAAATTCGTCTTGGAGGCTGTTAGCCGTGCACTCAAGGACTTGCCGTCGTCCGACAGCCCTGAGGCGCGTTACAGCCGTCTACTTGCCCTCTCAGACCTTTGTCATCGCCTGCTGACTGTACGGTTCAACGCGAGCGGCAAGAAGGCGGGCGATGAGGCGCCCACGCATGTCGCCAAGATCATGCTCGAGAAGAACTTCGTGGCGACCTTGACCAACGTCCTTTCGGAAATCGATCTCAACTACCCAAACATCCGCAACGTCGTCTCGTCCGTGTTGCGTCCACTGGAACACCTGTACGTTGTCTTATCAGATGCATATCAAACCGTGTCCTGACATCTCCGTCTCAGTACGAAGATTGCGATGAAGATGAGCCGCGTGTCGGACAAGAACAAGGAGCTTCTCGAAGAGAAGGTGGAAAGTTCGGAGTCCGATGTCTCCGAAGATGAAGAAGACGAAGACGAGGCCGAGGGTCCGGAGAATGAGGAGGCTAGCCACCTGTACCGCAACTCGTCTTTGGGATTGTACGCGTTTCATCTTATTCTCAATCCCGAATCAATGCTGACGATTTTTTTTGTTGACTGTTTGTCTTCTTCGCAGATTCGGCGGTGTAAGTATTATCGTGTATTATGTGACACTGGAACTAATTTTTTGCGCAGGAGATGGAAGACATTCATTACGGCGACGAAGACGACATGGATGAAGGAGGCGAGGAGGATGAGGACGATGATGTCGACATGAACTTTGATGACGAGACTGGCAGTGAGGATACGTCGGCTTCAGATGACGACGATGTGGAGGAGGATCTCGAGGATGGGACTGGCGAGTCGGAAGAAGGGTGGCACGACGAAGAGGAAGAGGAGGAAGAAGATCTGGTCGAGAATGAGGGCGAGCCGGCAGAAGAAGAACCAGACGAAGAGGAAGATGATGAGGGTGAAGAGGTCATGTGGCAGGTGAGTACGCGGCGATGCAAGTCCATTATTTTCGACGCTAACATGTACTAGGACATTGCAGTTGGTGAGGGCGACGCTGATGATGGCGCCGACGAGGGCGACGAAGACGACGCTGGAGGTTCGTGTTACGCACTTTTCTACTTGATTGCTCTTACTGACGACGACTTAACAAGACATGCCCATGGCCCCAATGGACATGGACGATGAGGGTGATGTCATCTCAGAGGGTGAAGAGTGAGTCGGGCTTGCCTCTGGGTGTAGACTTTGTGTGTCTGATACACTCGCCTTTCAGATTCGCAGACGAGCTCGGTCTAATCGACGAAGTCCACCACGCGCCGAACTTGCTTAACTTTGCTGCTAATTTCGCTAACGCATTGGGAGGCACGTTCGCTGCCGGACTTGGAGGCGTTACCGATGGCGAGCCCCCCGTCTGGACCGGCGCGGTTCGATCAACTCGCCGCCGGGGAGCTGGTAAGATTCAATGCTGCCCCGCCATCATCTCATATGGCTTACTGACATCTACTGTTTTAAGGAGATGATGACTTGGAGATCTTCGGAAGACCGCGCAACCCACCACCACCTTCTGGAGAGAATGTCACCCATCCCCTGCTCCTAGACCCAGCCACCCACGCCACACGGTCAGCACAAGCAAGATCTTCTCGACGTGGCCATCGCAGCCTCCTGGCGGGTGTTGGAATCGAACTCCCACCAGGTCTTGACCAAGCCTTGGGCGAGGGCGCAACACAGCTTCTTCAGCAAATGCTCGTCCACGGTCGCTCACTTGGCCATGAAGCGTTGCATATTAACGTTCCTGCTGGCATCCTGGGCACGTTCCAACGCAACGGACGTGGTGGTGCCATATCAGCTTCCATTCGTCTTGAACGAGCACCCCGTCCGACCGACGGGCGCTCTGAGGGTCGGACGTTGGAGCCCCTTCTCACTGTTCAGCGGTGGGCTGAAGAAGCCAAGATGCTCCATGGCAAGTATGAGCAGACGCGGTTGGCCAAGCTACACAATCACATTGTCCTCGCGCTTCTCCCCACTGCGGTTGCGGCCTACAAGAAAGCTAAGGAGGCGGAGGAGCGTGAACAAGAGCGTCTTCGCGCGGAGCAAGCTCGTGCTGCTGAGGAGGCTGCTAAGAAAGAGCAGGAGGCGGTCGAGGCAGCCGAGGAAGCCAAACGAGAGGAAGAAGCCAAAGCGGCGGAAGCCGCGGCCCAAGCTGCTGCTGAAGCTGAGGCTAATGCTGCCGCTGCACAAGAAGCTGCCCCTCCCGCGGATACGGATGTGGAGATGGCGGACGAATCGACCACCGATGTGGCGGCTCCAGCTCCGGAGAACGGTCCTGACACTGCGGAATCCTCTGCTCATCAGCAAGAGGCGCCTGCCCCTGCGCAAGAAAGGGTCACGGTCTTGATCCACGGCGAGCCCGTCGACATCACAGATACAGGTATTGATCCAACATTCCTGGAGGCGCTCCCGGATGAGATGCGGGAGGAGGTACTCAACCAACACGTACGAGATCAACGCGCGGCTCAACTCGAGAGGCCTGCAGATTCGCAGATCAGCGCCGAGTTCTTGGACGCTCTTCCTCCAGATATTCGCGCTGAGATCATTCAGCAGGAAGCCGCCGAACGCGCTCAACGTACGCGAGCCGAGCAGGCGGCCCAGCAAGGAGGTCCCGTCGAGATTGACCCTGCCGATTTCATCGCTAGCTTGGACCCTCAGCTCCGTCAAGTCGTGTTGATGGATTCCGACGATGTCTTCATCCAGAGTCTCCCGTCGCATATGATCGCGGAGGCAAACATTCACCGGGAGCATGGTCGACCTGCAAGACCTCGTCATGTTGCTCCGGGGCAGCCTGCAGTACCAGGAGCCCCGCACCAGGCCTCCCAGGCTGCAAAGGCTCCCCAGCCCCGTGACGCCATCCAACTTCTCGATAAGTCTGCACTGGCTGCCCTGGTCCGTCTTCTATTCTACCCCCACATTCTGAAGAAGAACCTGCTCTACAAAGTGCTCGTCAACCTGTGCGAGAATGCGAAGTCTCGCACCGACTTGTTCAACCTCTTGCTCAGCATTTTGCAAGATGGCTCCGGCGATCTGGCATCCATTGACAAGAGCTTTGCGCAGATGTCTGTCCGCCACTCGAAGCCCACCGCACCTCAGACACCAAAGGCGATCGGGAAGCAGCGCGTCTCTACGGACTACTTCGGCTCTATCTCTCTCCCTCAAAATGACGTCGTCCCGGAGCTCATCGTCCAACGTTGTCTAGAGTCCCTGACCTATATCGTCAGCTCCAACGAGCTATCTTCCTTGTTCTTCCTCACGGAGCATGAGCTGCCGATCGGTCTCCGCCGCAGCTCGTCGAAGAAGGGTAAGGGCAAGGAGAAACAAGCGCCACAAACGCACTATCCCATAGTCCTCCTCTTGAGTCTCCTGGATCGTCCATCCATCCTCCGAACCCCTTCTATCGTAGAGTCCGTCGTCGCTCTACTCGCTACGGTCACGCGACCGCTCGCTAGCTTGAAAGAGAACAAGAAAACGGAGAACGCGGAGAGCAGTACTGAGGGTGCGTCGTCGGCTGCGCCCGGGCAAGAACCCGCCTCAACAACACAACCTGCAACGGACCCTTCTCCGGCCGAAGGTGAGCATTGTTGCCGCTCTTCCTTTTTGATTTGCTAGATTTGCTAATCCTAGACCTCATAGGCGCAGACACCACAGCACTGGCACCCTCGTCCGCACCGGCGACAGCACCGGCTGCTACTGCTACGCAACCTGAAGCCCCACCAAAACCGCCCGCCACTGTCGAAGAAAAGGTCTTACTCGCTAACCTTCCTCATATCCCCCATCATGTGCTCCGGTTAATCGTCAATGTCCTGACGGCGGGAGAGTGCTCAGGACGAACGTTCATGCAGAGCTTGTCACTCATTCAACACCTCTCTTATATTCCTGACGCAAGAGAGGTCATCGCTTCTGAGTTGCGTTCGCGAGCTCAAGAATTTGGCCAGAGCTTGTATGCCGCCCTAGACGAACTTGCCGTTGCCCTTCGAGACGCTGACACCCAACCCGACGCCTTGGCGACTACCATTGCTGCCAAGTTCTCCTCCGCTTCCTCCGATCAGGCAAAACTCCTCCGCGTACTGAAGACGATCGATTACATGTACTCCCCGAAGACGTCTGCGAGCTCGACGGAGACCGATATAGAAAAAGTTCAGGGTATCTACGAGACTTTCCGCTTCTCACCGCTGTGGAAGCGTCTCGGTGATTGTCTTTCCATCATCGAGGAGAAGCCCGAGATGGAGCATATCGCCACTGTTCTCCTGCCGCTCATCGAGTCGCTGATGGTGGTTTGCAAGTATGTCGGCCCGAAGACCACCTCTGGTGCAGCAGTCCGAGCTCTCCGTGCCTCCACATCCCCACGATCCCCGACCAGCGCGCGCGAGTCCATGGAAGATCTCTTCGTCACTTTCACGGACGCTCATCGCAAGGTCCTAAATCTCATGGTCCGCAACAACCCGTCGCTTATGAGCGGGTCGTTCTCCCTCCTCGTCCATAACCCGCGCGTCCTTGACTTCGACAACAAGCGCAACTACTTCAACCAGCAGCTGCATCGCCGACCACACAACCGGGAACATCACGGCACGCTTCAGCTGAACGTCCGCCGCCAACGCGTCTTTGAGGACAGCTTCCAGTACCTGCAGCGCAAGACCGGTGAGCAGATCAAGTACGGCAAGCTGAGCGTCCGCTTCTACGATGAGGAGGGTGTCGACGCCGGTGGTGTCACCCGCGAGTGGTTCCAGATCCTCGCCCGCCAGATGTTCGACCCGAACTACGCGCTTTTCCAGCCCTGTGCGGCGGACAGGCTCACGTACCAGCCGAACCGCGCATCGTGGGTCAACCCGGAGCATCTGTCGTTCTTCAAGTTCGTCGGCCGCGTGATTGGGAAGGCCATCTACGACGGACGTCTGCTGGACGCGTACTTCGCGCGCAGCTTGTACAGACAGCTGCTGTGCAAGCAGGTCGACTACAAGGACGTCGAGTGGGTCGACCCCGAGTACTACAACTCGCTCTGTTGGATCCTCGAGAACGACCCGAGCCCACTGGATCTCAACTTCAGCGTGGAGGCGGACGAGGTACGTTGATTGTGTTCGTCTCGTAAGTATATGATTGCTGATCACCTCATCACATCCAGTTCGGCGTCACAAAGCTGGTCGAGCTGAAAGAGGGAGGCGCGACGATCCCCGTTACCCAGGAGAACAGGAAGGAATTCGTGCAGCTGTCTGCCAACTATCGGCTGTACTCGTCTATCAAGGAGCAGATCGAGTCCTTGCTCGCCGGGTTCTACGAGATCATCCCCAAGGACCTCGTCTCGATCGTATGTTCTTCTCATCGCCTATTTACCTAGGATCGTCACTCATATCTTCATTTCAGTTCAACGAGCAGGAGCTGGAGTTGCTCATCTCTGGCACGCCCGACATCGATGTTGACGAATGGAGGTCCGCGACGGAGTACAACGGCTATACGAGCTCGGATCCCGTCATCGTCTGGTTCTGGCGCGCGCTCAAGTCGTTCAACCGCGAGGAGCGGGCGAAGGTCCTTAGCTTCGCCACGGGAACCTCGCGCGTGCCGCTCGGTGGCTTCGTCGAGCTCCAGGGTGTCCAAGGGACTCAACGCTTCTCGATACACAAGGCATACGGCGACACCGACCGTCTCCCGCAGGCGCATACTTGTAAGTCCTGCACTGGAGTTCGTCCCCGAGACGAGCTTAACTGAACCCCCTTCTACTATAGGCTTCAACCAGATCGATCTCCCGCAATACTCATCGTACGAAATGCTTCGCCAGCAGCTGTTGCTCGCCATCAACGAGGGAGGAGAGGGCTTTGGCTTCGCATAGGTATAGAACTCTTCGTAATCCGAATCGTCGTCTCGCTGTGAAAATCCCGTCGCCCGTTCACGTAGAATCACGAATCATACGCAATGTACACGTACTACACTCGCACGAATATCTCATTGTTTTCACGACTCGCGTTCTGCGATGCTGACATGCGAGACAAGCTCGAGCTTGAGGGCCGGACGGCAAAGCGTCTTCCCCGCGGGGTAAGGTACCCGGCGAGGCGGGGTTATGTCGTGGACCGAACCCGGTCTCGGGAATGGCAAGAAACCGAAATGCCGCTAGCCGGTCTGATGACTGGCACTAGCGCAATTCACATCCTCGACGGCACGAATGGCATCCCTCTCCTTCTCCTGCGATCCCCCTTGTCCCTTCGCTCAGCTGCTCTTGCAGTAGCATTACGACTCTAGGATAGCTTCAAGTGACCCGGAATCTCTTGTACTCTAGGCAGCATGCGCGCTTTCGTCGTAACAGACTACGCCCACCCGTCCAACATCCCCATCACCCAGAATGCTCCTGAACCGACAGCCAAGCCCGGAGAGGTCCTCGTCGACGTCTACAGCGCAGGTCTGAACTACTTCGACGTAAGTGCGCCTCCCTTCCTGTCGCGGTGGTGTGTCCAACACTCATCGTTTCGTGCCTCGACCGTAGCTACTGCAATCTCAAGGCAAGTACCAGCACCAGCCCCCGCGACCGTTCGTGCTCGGGAGCGAGCTCGCGGGGAAGATCTCGGCCGACTCGCCTATCCCGGACGGGTGCCCGTTCAGGAGGGGCGACCGGGTCTTTGGGGCGGCGCAGGGTGCGTACGGGGAGAAGGTCGCGGCGCAGTGGCAGTCGTTGGTCGCGCTCCCGGATAACATGACGTACGACCAAGGCGCAGGTGCGTAGCCGTACTTGATACCTGACGGATGAGAGGATGTCCGGGACTTATGTCGGAATGTGCTGTGTAGGTTTGTACGTCACTTGGCCCACAAGCTATGAGGCGTTGGTCGGGCGCGCGGAGCTGAAGCCCGGTACGTCCTGAACTCAAGCTTGTATGTTCATTCGTTACGGAACTGAGGCATGGGGTAGGCGAGTGGGTACTGGTCACTGCTTCAGCGGGCGGTGTTGGCATTGCTGCTGTGCAGCTCGCGAAAGGTGCGGCGTCGAGCTTCGAAGCCTCGTTTCTGTCACTGCGCGGAAATGACTGAACCCGTTCTGCGTAGCACTGGGCGCGAAGGTCATCGCGGCGGCCGGGTCGCAAGCGAAGATAGACGTGTCCGTCAAGCTGGGTGGCGCGGACTACGGCGTGGACTACTCGAAGGAAGGCTGGCAGAAGGAGGTGCTGAAGATCACCGGGGGCAAGGGTGTCGACGTGATCTATGACCCGGTGGGTCTCATCAGAGGTATGTGCGTTATTCGCATATCTGCGCTCCCTTACCAACCGGGCTTTTGTAGATTCATTGAAGTGCATTGCATGGAAGGGCAGGGCGGTCGTAGTCGGGTTCGCGGCGGGCCAGATTGAGAAGGTGAGACACTTCGGGATTTCTTCTCGTACAACCACACCCACGCCATCGACAGCTGCCTTTAAATCTTGTACTTCTCAAGAACATCGCCATCACGGGCATTCATTGGGGCGCATACACCAGTGCGTACTGCGCGATACCCGTGACGCACTAATGTTAACACCTCGTTACAGAATTGGAGCCCGAGCGTGTTCCCGTCGTCTTGAAGGCATTGTTGGAGTGAGTACCACTCCTCTCAATCGAATCAAGTCCTTTCTTACAGTCTTTGTGTAGGCTTTTCTCGTCGGGTCGTGTTAAGCCAGTGGTGTACCCGGAGACGTTCCCGCTGGATGGGGTAGCAGACGGGCTAGTCGCCATCGAGCGGCGGAAAACGTGGGGAAAGGTCATCGCTCATGTTAGGGAATCGCCACAGACGAAGGGCAAACTATGAATGTACGTATTGTGTGTGTTGTATGAAACTATATTCAACACGAGGCTTGGGTGCGTATGCATTCGATGTCAACGAGAAGTAACTTACATCCCGCCGCAGTAGAGTGCGTCTATTTATTTGCTTCCGTCGTTCCGCTTTGACCTGTCGCCATGGTCGCTGACAAAGCTTTCCGCACGCAGCTTATTGCTTGATGAACCCACAAAAACAGGGGAGCTGCTCGGTGGAAGCCCGAGGCCTGCTTTGAGACGCTCGAGAGATGGCCCGTGAAGACATCAAGGCATCGAGAAACCTCAACGAGACCCGGAACTGAGTACAGAGCCGCACGCTGTGTGCGGAGCCGCCGACGTTATGGAAGGAGGGACACTCTACGTTCTTGTAAACTGTCGGACATCGTAACAAATGATCACGAACGCTGGAGTTCTGACCTCCAACCCCCCATCTAGATCTTTCGTACACGATGCGGCTGGGTGTATGGTGGACGATTACGCCCCTCCAGGTCGTGCCAAAAGCTTTGCATCATTCGATCATGCAGATGATCGTGCCCTGAGTCTCTGTGAGCATTCATTATTCGGCGCAGGGAGGCCTCTTAAGCGAACTAATGTTGATGAATACCATTAGCTCTAGATTCAACAGGACGAAGGTGTCACTGTAGTCGGGATTCGGTGCAACATTCAAGTCTCAAAGGGGTGGTTAGAGTACACGGCGATTTCATGCGTTTCGGTGGTGAATCGCTCTCAGAATCGCACGGGAATCGCTAACGTTGACTCATAATAGTAGTACGCGGACGAGCATCGCAGCGTAATCGAAGGTGAGAACTCAGGCTGAGGGCATAACTGTCGATTGTATTGCGGAAACTTGAAGCACATATCTTCTTCTAACTTCTACTTTTTCGAAGCTTTCGCTATGTTTCAATAGGCTATAGCAGGCTATATGTACTACTTATGGCTAAGCTAGCTAAAGTCTTAAACTGCGCGTAGAGTCCGCAGCTGGGTGATTGGCGCGTTGGCGCTCACTGCCGGTATGATCAAATTCGCACCGGGAGCGGGTGCAGATCGGACGATGGACTCTGGTAACTTGAACGGGAGTCTGATACAGCACATACCCCAACGAGAGTCTACCACCGCATGCTCACACAGTACCGACCGCATATCCACATCAACCCTCTCCTTCAAGTTGTCCTATCATCCATGCTCTGGGTCTCTGTCTTTTGTACCACCACGCCCATCCGTTAAGGAGAACCTGTCAGCATGCTAGCTTTGATTTTTCTCGAGACCTGCGGTACTTGATGTCTGGTCCATCACAACCACCACTACTTGCGAGGGCTGTCGCTTGGACTGTACATACAGTGTACCCGACAGCACAAGTAAGCAACTTAACAATGGCTTGTCTAGTCCTCGTCTGAGACTCATCACCCCGTTTCAGGCGCTGGGGTCATTGATCGTGACGATCATGCCAAGCAAACGAAGATTGCGGTACGACGAGGTACGACGGCGTATCGTCGCCGAATCGTGCTTGCACTCCATGCGGTACGACGGTGTATCGTCGCCGGACCGCAGGTAAAGTCTGCACTCCATGTTATACGCATGTGCCCGGCTTGCGAAGCATGGTTTCAGCAACCTTGATGTCGCGAAGCATATATATGCCCGGTTGTCGTCGACCAGTTCCTCTCAGCTCCCCTCTTCACATCGGGACTGTCGGCGCGGAAATCTTGCCAGGCTCTTCGACTCGCCTCCATCATGCGCTCATTCATCTCTTCTTCGTTCGCTGCCCTCAGCCTGCTCGCATGTCTGGTTGGCCGCACAAACGCAGAACTGAAGAATGTGTTCGCTCATTACCTTGTGCGTATTCACTTTGTCCCTCCACTCTCGTACACTCAATCCGTCGTAATGTAGGTTGGCGGCATGTCTGGCCTGCACGAAGCTGTCAAGGATGTCGCGGATGCTAAGGCCCTCGGCTTGGACGCGTTTGCGCTCAATGTGCAGCACCCCTCCTCCCATTTCACGAAGCACTCGCTGGGGCTCCTGTTCGACGCCGCCAACAAGAAGGGCTTCAAGCTCTTCTTTTCCTTCGATATGACGACCATAAACGCTCCCTCCGAGTTCCTGCCGCTCTTCAACCATTACAAGGGCAACCCCGCATACTACCACCATGATGGCCGACCTTTCGTCAGCACGTACGGCGGCGGCTCGAAGTCCTTTGGCGCGAGTTGTCCCAACGAAGGCTGGCAGCGGAAGTTCAAGAATGTGCTGTCCAAGCATGGTGTGAATCCCTTCTTCGTACCGGATTTCGACGACTATGGAGGAGCGGCGTACGATTCCAAGTTCTTCGACGACTACTCCGTCGTCGATGGTGTCTTCAGCTGGGAGTCCGCCTGGCCCCAGGTCAGCGACGGCATCGCCCACGTCAATGGCACTAAGGATCGTGCCGGTATTGAGGCTGCACACGCCGCAAAGAAGGTCTACATGATGCGTACGCCTGCCGTCTTTCACCTCTCCCCTCTGCCCCGCTAACCCCTCCTCCGAATCGCATTGGGTCACAGCGCTCTCCCCCCTGCAGTTCAAGCACACCGACGCCGGCCACAACTTGTACCGCATCGGCGAGGTGAACCTGCCCGAGCGCATGATCCAAGTGCTCCAGCACCAGCCGGACTTCGTCGAGATCATCAGCTGGAACGACGCGGGCTCGAGCCACTACATCGGCAACGTCTGGCCCGAGGCGATCTCCAACGCGCCCGCGATCCGCGCGTACGCGCACGGCTACAACCACACCGCGTGGCAGGCCGTCCTCGGGCCGTTCATCGCCGCATACAAGTCCGGCAAGAACGCCACGTGGGACGTCTCGGAGGAAATCACGCCCTCCGGCACGTTCGCGGGCGCGTTCTGGTACCGGCCGCTGCTCAAGGACGCCAAGTGCGCGGGGGACCACCTGGGCCGGCCGAAGGGCGCGGAGAACGCGCTCGACCAGCTCATCTACGCCGTCCTCGTCCCTCCGAGCGACTCGGTGACTGGGATCAAGGTGCGCGTGACGAGCGGCGCGAACTTCACCGCGGACCTCATGACCACTTCCGGGCTGAACATCGCGGCGGTGCCGATCAGCCTTGGGGCGCAGAAGGTCGAGGTGATTGATGCGAACGGGAAGGTGCTTGGCGTGGGCAGCAGCCACCAGGACGTCGTGTCGGATACGAAGGGTACCTGTAACTTCAACTACCAGGTCGTCCAGATTGTATAGTTGGGGAAGGTGGCCGCTAGTAAAATTCTAACTTATTCGGAGCCTCCTGGGGCTCTATTTATGTTCCTTGGGTTCTCTAGAAGGATCGGCATGCGTGCATGCGATACATCGACTCATCTTTCGTGCTCACGGTACTTATGCATCCCGACATTCCGCGGTTGTGATGTGTTCATGGAATACTCGTGGGTCTTTGTGGCATGCATAATGGCAAAGAGCGAAGCGCCCTCGAGCGCCTTGCTATTGTGCCACGAAAACGGATGGGTTACCTCATTTACGATAACATATTATTATGTGCTCCTGATAATACGGCGCTATAGCCAAGTGGTTACGGCGACAGATTAGAAATCTGTTCTCCTTTGGAGGCGCAGGTTCGAATCCTGCTGGCGTCGAATCATACCATGGATACATGGAATTTTTTGGGCTAGCTGTTAGTTTGACACTATCAACCCATGGTTAGCGGGGAAGTCGGAGGCACGAGGGGCCCCATTAATATTCTCTCGTAGCTTGGTGCAACCAAGGATTGCATTTTTTTGAGATTCGCTGAGGCAGCGCAAACAGCATATAGCGTTAGGGTTGGGCTTGTGCCATAGGTGCATAAAGTAAGCTGGTTGAATGAGTAGTTTCCTTCGCCGCCGAAGGATGCACGTCCACAACGGTATCCAATTCTCTTGTGCGCTGAACTATCGTGAGAACGCGATGCTATTCGCCACTAACAGTAATATACAGTACGCCGAACAGTGTTCGTTAAATAAGTCCTAGGACATTAACTTATGAGTAAGAAGATCGTAAAAACATAGTCCAGAACTCAATCCCATGGCCGCAAGTCTGTAAAAATCCCGAAAAGTCTCAGGAACCCAACGAAAGCCAGAGAAACGAGGAAGGGATCACTCACCGGCGTCGTGCGTCCGCTTCTGGTAGTGGTACTCTGGCGGCGCGATGTGGATCACGTCGTCGAAGCTGTCCGGCACGCTATCCATGCGCGCGTGCCCCCGCCCATGCCCGTGGCCCCGCCCAAGCACTCCCAAACCCAGACCCAGACCGAGGCTCGGGCCGCGCGTCGCGGGCAGGTCCGCATCGGACGAGTGCGTCGAGCCGCCCGAGAAGCGCTTGGCGAGCGGGATGAGGCCGAAGGGAGAGATCGCGCGGCTGCGCCGGCGGTCCCACTCGTCCGCGGTGGTGGTGGCGGTGTCTGGCGAGGCGAGCGCGGGGTCGTAGTCGTCCGACGAAGGGTCGAAGAAGGCGGGGGGCCGGCATTCGGTGCGCCGGAGGTGGAGGAGGAGGCGGCCGAGGATCGTCGTTGTCATCGCCCAGATGAAGCTGTGAAGAGAGAGATGAGACGAAACGGGCGGTTAGTCGCGACATTGATGGCGATGTCGTTGAATGTAGGGAGGGGAGGGGGGACTTACAAGACGGCGAGGAAGGTGAGGGAGGGGCGGCCGATCGCTGCGAAGACGATGTTCATGATGCGGAAGATTGAAATAAACTGGGGGTTGCGGAAGCGGGACGGAATGGTGTCAATGAGCGACGCATGGAGCTCGATAATCCGGATACGTACGACGAAGAATTGAATGCCGTCTTCTTGTAGCGCCTTGTGGATGTGGAGCTCCATCGTCCGCGGACGGTCGAGCGCGTTCAGAGCCGTTGAGCAGAGGACGAAAAGCTCAAATAACATCTGAATAAAATGATGGCGAATCAACACCCAGACAATGATGCCCAGATATGCAAGGGCTACGTACCGGACACGCCCACACCGCGATCAAGATCGGTGAAGACTTCGTCAGAATGCACATCCCTGCCATAGAGTTCCATGAAATATAGGCTGAATAATGACAGTGAGCTTGCGGGATCACAGGAGGTTTGTGTGTACTGACGCAGTAAGGTGATGAGAGTGTAGATCATACAAGTCACTTGCGCAGTGAAGCTAATGATGAACCCCACGGCCATGATCTTCAAGATAATCTGTCACGTTGGGGGATCGCAGGTTCAGTGTGGCGTAAGGCGACGTCCGACACGGATAGTGGCGGGGGATTCACGTACAGGACGGTGATCCCACAGGATTACAACTCGTTGGAGGGTGAGCAGGTTGGCAATGCCGACCGAGATGATTGCCACCAATGAGCACGTAAATATGAACTGCTTGCATCTGCAGAAAGGTCAGTCGCTCATCGACAAACGGTAGACGGACAGTGCTGACCCCTACTCGACCGATTACGGTGATTACTCTGCTGTTAGCAGCGTTTCGCAAATGATAAAACGATACATACCACGTCTGTGAACGTCGTGGTCACGAAGCCACACATCTCTGTGCGAAGGATAGTTTATTGGCATATCTCCGATATTTAATCGAATGCACTTACCGTAGGCGGAGGCGATGAGAATGCCCAGCACGGTGTACCGATTGAGCAAGAAGATGTACTTGGCGTAAGTTGCGGGCGCGGACCAGATATACTGAACCTCGTCCCCGAACGTCAAGAGATGGTCATAAAGGAGGACTATGAGGCCGGCGGCTGCAGATATGTGTCAGTGCATGGTCGTACGAGTTTCATAGGAAGGTATGGCACGGACCGCTCATGTATCTCGTTGCGTTCAATTCGTGAAAGGTGCTCTCCATCGTTGCGAGTACAGCGTCCGTCGTCGGGTATATTGAGGGGTATCTTGAGGGCTGCCTTGCGAGCGGCGGACGGGGACGTGAGGAACCGAAACCCAAGCTTGTTCAGAGCTTTTATAACGACCTGTCGTAGAGAGTCCGGAATTAAGCAATGATATAGAAATAGAGAGACCAAAAATGTATAAGAAAGCAAGGAAGAAGGATCGCAGCTCCAGGTTGATGCGACAGAAGGGAAGGACGAGGACGGAACCACAGTACGTGATGACGGTCAGAAGCAAAGCCGAACAGAGAGTGGGATCTGCAGTCTTCAGGTCCCATATCATATCAGCGATTGTCAGCGACTATGCGGGCTGCGCAGGGGTTGTGAGAGTCGCAGCATGAAGAGGAACCAAGTCGCCAGTGACGCATCGAGGGCTCAATCAAATCGGCTGGCGTTTTGATCGCTCTCAGCACAAACCCGATAGACGCCCATACCCAAACCCCGCGCCGGGCACAGCCTCAACTCTCTCATCCGGATCCGAGGCGCCACAATGCTCCCGTCGCCCCTCGTCATCTCTGCCCACCATACCAGCCCCCATCGCTCTCATCGACCTCTCTGCAGAAGTCTCTGCTACCACCACATATCGTCCCCTTATGACTCTGGAAGCAGCGAATATCATGCTGGACTGGCGGTGACCCTTCCTCAGCTGTCGGCGCCCCGAGTCGGAGATAGATGGTGCGCTCTCTTCATCCGAGACACGGCAGGACACGGCCTCTCTGCGGCATACAAGACGGAATGATGGACTCACCTCCTCCGCCAGGGGTTCGGACACGCCTAGCTCGAATGCTGAGGGCGCGGCGCGGGGGGGCGGCGAGGCAAGTTCATCCGAGGAAGTCCGCCAGCCTCTCGCCCGAGCCGCTTCTTATACGACCTGCGTGGACGGGCAACTGCGAAGAAGATTTGGCTTCGACCTCGAGTGGTCTTTTGATCGATGCGAAACATCAATGCTTTACGTAGCGCCGTGAATGATCAGGGGATGTCGCCCTCTGTTGTCAGGTTCGTTCCGAGCATCTCGTCCGAACTGCCGGCTCATAACCTTCCAGACTCGCATCCGTGGGAGCACTCCACCAGCACCTCAGCGCGGACTGTCTCCACTTGGCGTCGTTCTCGGTCAGTTTCCAGTCATCGATGGCCATTTTAAGCTCAGTGCAGTCGGTAGGAAGCGTCTCCCGTGGCAACATGTACCGGGCTTAAGTTGGTTCAAGCAATGGACCCTAGGATCGTCAGGCCTGAGGGTGCCGCAATACGTACTTATTCTTATTTCCACCGCAATCCCTCGTCCATCAGAGCTAGCCAGTCACTCACGCTGCTTGCACGTGCCGCCGCTCAGAAGGTTCGTAGCTCCCTTCTCAGTCTCCCTATCTATACTGACACCTTGGCTAGCCACCGCTGCGGTCACGGCCTGTGCTACTGAGTCAAGTCGGACATGCTTTCAGTCGCATGGCGGGGTCTTATTGGGAGGTCTGGAAGTCGGAACTTCGCTTCGATGCCAAGCTGCCCCAGCGAGACCGTCCTGTAGGTGGACCATGTCGGTTCATACGTCTATTTTTCCAACAATAGATCATTAATTCTCATCTACGGTTCGTAAAATCACCGCAGCTAGATTCCCCAGCTTAGCCGAAGAAGAAATTCCCCCACGGCTACGACCATGGAAATGCACCGTTCCTACCTGTCCACAGTGCCCGCTTCTCAGGCACCTCGCACGCTTATATCCGTGCTTCGCTGAATTCGACTCCACACATGACCTTCTTCCTGCAGCCTCTACCGCATGGGTACCGCCATTCTCGAGATGCGAACGCGTCCGTGGAGTAACTGACCTTCCAAGGTGTCCTCGATCAAAGAACAATACCCCACCCGATGTCTATGTAGTGCTGTTAGCCCAGCTCACGCCGCCAGGTCGTATCTACGAGGTCGAAGACGCCGCTCGATGGTACGCATCCTGCATGGCAATGACCACTAAGCATGCCCCCCTCGGCTTCTCTCTGCATCTTGGAGACCACCCAGACGGCGAGGATGCACTTCCTATGTAGTCCAAGTCGCATTCCGTCGAGCACGCAGGTGATTTCTACTGCCCATCTGTCGTCCGTGGGGCGTACGCTACAGTCAGCTTGCCATTATCTATCAAAGCTTAACAGCTACTACAGACATAACTTTCCACACGACAGATGCCTGTCAAAGATACTCTCTCGGTGATTATGCGACTCGGTACAATACAAGCATACCGTCGCCCAACCATGCTCTCCTGTCTTGGTGGCACCCATTCGCCCACACCGAACTGCCATTGCGGCGCATTCTCTTCTCTTCCATCTTTCTCCCCCCATGCGCTAGTACGCACCAAACATGGGCACAACCTCCGACAAGCCCTTCATGGCTTCGAACAGCTTCTCGTCCTCCTTCGACATCGCCCACACATCACCCACCCGCCCCACGAACGGCAGCTCGTCCGGCTCGCACACCGTCCCCTCCTCCGGCAGCACCCCCTCCTCCATGTACCTGCGCACCGCCCTCGCCGTGCACACGCTCGGCGCAGCCAGCGTGCAGTGTCCATGCGAGTCCTGCACGAGCAGCCCCACACCCGCATACCGCTTCCGCACTGCGAGCGCGTCCCGCAGGGGCGTCACCGGGTCGTACCTCGGCTGCAAGATGAGCAGCGGGTGCGACGTGTTGCGCGCCGCGAGCGGGCCCGTGTAGCGCCATTTCGGGCGCACAGGCCACTGCGTGCACCCGAGGTGGAACCCCGCCCAGATCGGGCCAACGGTCGGGGCCTCGCGCACGAGCGCGTTGAAGAATGTCTGGTACTCTGCACGGTCGTACGAGTAGCTGTCCCCATCCCCACATGCGATCGCGGCCAGCGCATCGTTTGCGCGCTTTCCCGGCGGGAGCGGGCCGTGCGCACAGTCGCAGGTCGGTGCAAGGCCCGCGGCCTCCGCGATCGCGGTGAGCGCGGTCTGGTTGGAGGTCTCGATCGCGCGGATCGTGTCGATGACGGCGGGGTAGGCGAGGAGCGGTGAGTACGATGCGAGGAAGAGCTGGTTGATGAGCACTTTACGAGTGAGCAGGACGGGGGGCTCCGCAAGCGAGACGGAGATGGGGTCGCGCGAAACGGCTTCGAGGACGCGGTGGTACCGTTTACGGATCGCGGATGGGGTGGGCTCAAACAGGGCGCATTTGAGGGGCCCGGCCTGGTGGCAGTAGCTGAAGAGAGATTCGATAACGTCCTCGTTGTTGAGAAGGTTCGAGTTCCAGAGGGAGCTGCGGTAGTTTTCCGCGTCGTACACGCCGTCGATGATGACGCGTCCAATTTTATCGGGGTACATAGCAGCGAAATATTGGCCCAGGACGGTCCCGTAGCTCTAAGGATGGGTGACCGGTTGACCGGTTCGCACATATAAATCGCGCAGAAAGGACATTGAGAAGAGTACTCACGAAACCCCAGTAATGCAATTTCTCTTGCCCAAGCTTCTCTGTGATCTTCACCATGTCCGTTGCGACGCTCGCCGTACTCATGAACCGCGCGATACCGTCCTCCCCACCGTCGCTCTGCGCGCACCTTTCCCCCAGGGCTCGGAACTTGGCCTTGAACAGGCCCAGCACAGCTTCGTCCGACGCGTTGAGGAACTGGTGCCCCTCCTGCATGTTCCAGATGTCGCGCTGGGACGTGCTCGCAAAGCAATCCAGGCGCGGCGTGCTTGCGCCAACGCCGCGCGGGTCGAACCCGAGGACGTCGAACGAGTCCCCGACAATCGTGGAGATGTTCTGTCCCTTGCGCGCGATGATTTCTGTGCCGGACCCCCCTGGCCCGCCTGGGTTCACGAGGATTGTGCCGCGGTAGTTGGCTCGGTCCCGCGCGGGGATCATGCGCAGCGCGATGGCCGTGGTTGCTCCGGCAGGGTCGGAGGAGAGGTAGTCGAGGGGGAGCAGGAGTCGTGCGCACTGGTGGCCGTCGTCGCAGGGTGTCCAGTTGATATCCGTGGAGGGTTCGAGCTGGGTGGGAGTATGCGCACAGATGTAGACATGTTCCAAGGAAACGCGCGAGAGCTAAGATCGACTCACTGACTCCCAGTCGAACTCCTTGGTCTTGGTCAATTCCATGGACATGGTTACGGGCGCAGGGTGCACGAGGACTTCCGGATAGTTAGAGGCGTACAGGTGGTATCTGAAGACATGAAGCCCGACAGTTACTGTAGCAGTGACCGCGATCAGCAGGATTCGGGCTTTGCGAGCCAAACTCCTTCTCGCAGGACGGCCATCTTGCAACGGAACTTCAGGAGGCCTAGGGACGGACGTGTAAGCCCTCCCTGACTTGCGATCGAGGACGTCCATGGCGCGTTGGGTTGTCGGATGCTCGTACTTTCGCCTAGATGCGCGACTAGTAGCCCGACAAGATAGAGAGGGAGTGCGACATGGGTTCCGTCCCGCGTCGGCCTTTATACTGCACCTGACTTCGACTCCCAGGCCGCCAGTGGGGAACGCGCAGTCAGACCATTCCCTTGTTAGAGGAAATCGAGCTGTTGGAGGTCTGGGTGGAACATGTGGATGAGTGCGCAGTGGACTTCCGAAGTGATATCCGCTGTCATCGGACGTTCCCCAGCGCGCGGGGCGGCGCCGACACAGTCAACGGAAGCTCCTCCGCCAACGCGACCTCAGGCATAAGGTAACCCATGTCCTTCTCAACTCCTTCGAACTAAAAATCACATAGACGAGCAATGTACACAGCGTTGGCTACCCCGGGATACACAGAAACAGATGCAGTCGTCGTCGATCAACTCTACTTTCCGTGTCACGGTGACACCGAAAAGTCATCTACTAGTGAAGCCATATACTTGAGCGAAAAAGGCAGGGAGTAATTCGAACAGAAACCACAGAGACAAGCGACTATCCCAAGCACCAGAACTCTAATTCGCAGAGCCACACCTCCGGCTCTCGGTCATCATCAATCATCCAAGAGGGTCAAGTCAAAAAGTTTTCAAGAGAACCGGATCCAGAAGCAGGTTCATGGCCATGTACGGTGGCGGGTGGCGGGTGGGATCTACGACAGAACGGTGTGGTGGGTATGCTGTCTAGACCTGTGAACGTGTACAGAAATCTTACCAATGCCTCAATCAACCCCCATAGCTCCCGGTCATTGAACAGCATCTGCGAGACGTCGGAGGTTCTGTATTGTTGTCCAAGAGTATCCCATGTCCATAGTTCAGTGTCGTTCCTCCAGTGCTCGCTGGCGAGATCGACGAGGCACGCGTCGAGCAAGTCTTCGAAAGGACTGGTGTTCTCGTCGGTCGTGACCGAGCTGTCGGTAGGCGATGGGGAGCTGTCGGTGTCTACTTGGGGTATGTGGGAGGAAGTGGGAACAAAGGAAGGGTCTGACACGGCGACACGAATGGCGGGGGACGGAAGAGCTGGAGGCGAACGAGAAGCAGTCATTGCTGGCTGGGTGCCCTATCGCGGAGATACGATCAAACAAATACTAGTGTAGCTCGCCGGCATCACGTACGAGCTCTACAGGTACCGACGACTGGTTCTGGCTGTTTTCTGTCTCGGTAGAGGATCTCAACGAAGAGACAACTGTCACAGGCGAAGGCACGGCGCCTCTCCGCGAGTGCCCGTTATGCCTCCGACGCTTATGCTCAGCGCACTCCGCCGCGCATCCCGCTTTGATGCAACGGTCGCAGGGAAACGTCCCTGTGCACCGCTTATGGACCCGGTAGCAATATTCGCACTTCCACGGACCCTGGTCAGAATCGCGCCGAGGACGACCAAGATGGGGGACTTGAGCACTTACTGCCTTCTTCCTAGCCTGGGTACTCCGGGGTCTCCCAGGCTCCGAAATGCATGTAGCCAAAGTGCGATGGTTGGTAGTTGCAGATGTGGAGTTGAATCCAACGATAGTTGAGGGCTCAACGATTGAACGCATCGATGTGCGGATTGGCGCCATCTTTAGCCATAGTCCGAGGTTTCGGGGGGGTGTCTCTGTTTTGGAGCGGGTGGTGGGCCGACGGGTCGAGAACAGTCTGTGTAGCGAGGAAGGTTGAGAGAGCGTTGGCGGAGGCCAATAACACTGTGAGCCCAGAGGACGACAGTGGATGGGGAGGGAAGGAGTCATCAGCGAAGCCGCCTTATAATCCAAAGCGGAATCGCCGCTCCCAGGGCTCACGGGACCGTTTTCCCACATGGCTGTCATGGAAAAGCGGTACACGGCACAGGTTTATGTCCGCCCATCAGTGACTGTTTTCCAAACATCACGGCATATACCTCCACAGAGGATTCACGCCCGTTGCGAACGCGTATTACGGGAACCATGACAGATCTAGTCGGATAATGGTTGGCGTAAGTCATTGTCACGGTCATAAGTTACCGACTTACTGGCTCGAAAAAAGCCTCGATGTTCCTGAGGCTCAAGTCGCCTGGGAACCTTCGAAAAGAAGCTTGCGACTTGCGGCGATATTGAGGCTATGCCAGCGAACCCTGCTAGCTGTACGCACTGGTCGCGCGATGCCATGCAGCAAAGGAAGTACTGTAGTTGCCATTAGTCGGATTGTAGCATGGGGATAGAAGGTCGCGAGTACCTTGGTACCGGTCGGAGGGAGTTCGTGGCTTGATATCGATTGTCGAAACGAAGCCCGAGTAGTAGTGGACGCAGTAGCTGCCTGCGAAAGAATACAGTTAGTATTCATTGTCACTTGTGAACACTTATCGACACGTTCCGAAGCTATCCAATGCGCACAGGCCGCACATCAAAGCATACGGGCCCGAAGCTGTACTCTTCACCCTCCCCATTGATATGGAAGACGAAGATCACATCTGCACGACTAGTATACCCAACTGGACAACCCGAGCCATTGTCCACCGCAAGGTTAGACGGTCCCAACCTCGAGCGGACGTCCAGGTTATTTCTTTCCCGCCAAATCACGCGTCGCGCATGCCGATCTGGTCACATACACTGCGAGTGATCAGTGCGCGCAATCGCAGCCGCTCAAGGTTTGGCGTAGATATCATGCGAAAACGCTGAGAGGGTAGTTGATGCGCTGGGCGATGGGAGCCAGAGTGAAGTCCGACTGGGGAGGGTGTTTGGGCAGGGTAAGCCCCCAATCCCCTTACGAAATTCACTAGATGTTAAGACTAAGGTCGTGATGCAGCGTGTCAATTCTCCGCCCGACCGTCCTATCCTTTAGGGCGAACATCTCAAGACAGACCCGACTATATGCGCGTAGCTTAGCCAGCGCGTGTATCTCAGGGAGGTTTATGAGAGCTTCGGTTCCTTCATCGCGACATCTGAAAGCATGTAGCTAGCTAGTGTGGGCCATTTCGCGAATGCCCTGCCCGAGCAGGAAGCTGACGCGTCTGAAGGAATTCGCGATCGGTGAAATGGAAGCGCCAAGCGTTCAAGACACGACGCCTTCCTTCACGTTATCCTCCCCTTTTTTCTCTGCGACGCGAGCCATAATCGCAGGTTTTGGAACTAGAAGGGGAAGAACCGGAAAAGTACGGGATATTGTCAAGTACTCACCTGATCTTCGAAAAACCGCTAGATAGACGTGAGGCGCTGCTTGCCATCCACACAAGACTCGACCTCTTCCCCTTTATCGTCGGTTACACCGCAACGGCGACCGGAAATACATAAAAGTTGCGCCATATCGAGCCCAAGAGCTTCTTTTCCTTTACCTCCGGCAGACAATCCCTAAGTGCAATGAGACAAGCGCGACACGATCATGATGGCAGGATACTCACCTCGCTGGTAGGTGGGTTGAGATCTATGACGCCTTCATGAATGAGGCCTTCGCAATGCTGATATGCGAGCATACATGACTCACAAAGAGGTATTGGATACGCACCGTGCATTGCTTGGTCGCGTAAGAACGCGCGTTGGGTGCCGCGCGCCAGGCACTGGCATGCAGTCACCCAACTCGAGCACATTGGGATCCTTCTGCTCATCCTTCTCCATGAGCTCGTCCGGCTCGTTCTCGTCGTCGCTAATCTTGATGTTTAATAACGACGGCGGAGGCGCGTCGGTCGAGGATGAGGGGAGGAGGCAAGCTAGACATTCACGGACCAAGTCAGGTTGCAGCAGTTACGCTCAAGTTACGACCCGGCCGTCCGTTCGCCGATGGGCGCCAAATCGCCAATCACACGGACAATGCTCGATGTGGTACTTAATATCGGGTGCTCGTCAGGCGGCGTCGTCGACATTCATACTTAATGGCGGCGCAGACCTCGAGTCTTTCTCTCACCTTCCACCCTCTCGCCAGACTCGTAGTGCTCGCTGTGCATGGACGCCTTAACGATCCGAGCTCTCTGACTTCTACGGCGACCTCTGCACTCGAACCCCCGACCACATTGCTCGAAATACCTCCTAATGACCGTGTGCCCTACTCACCAGGCAAATTCTCAGGTGCGGACGGGTGCAGTACCGGAGTCCACATGATAACGAGACTGGTTACGGCCGTTATGGCTGCCTGGAATGCTAACGCTATTGAACGTGTGAGTGCGGTTATTTTTGCTATTTCAATCCCTTAGGGGGACGGGACGCCCGAGAAGAGGATACTGCGACTCCTCGAACGTCTCCCCTCGCTGCCACGCGACTTGTCTCGCTAAGTAACTTACTTTTAGCATATGCATCAGTGGTCTCACGTATGCCGTGCCCGTCCAATGGGGGTATTCGTCGTCAACCGCTCTCCATGACATCTCGACATCCAAGCATTTGCTGACCTGTATCTGCAGCCTCCCAATCGATCTGAGCATACTTGCTCTCGAATATATGCGTGCAGGCAAGGATTTCTCTACAATGCTGTTCGGTCTTTCACTGACGCCATTCCAAAGTATGTTGCACCCGTTGGCTCTACATCCCTAATCTTCGACTTACTCTCTGCAAAGTTCTTGGTCAATGTCCCCGTCACATGGAACGACATTTACGTACGTTGTTGATGCCCTGTCAAACACGTTGTATCCAACCCGTGGTTCGACAGGGTACCATAATAGTAATTATCGGTGTTATTGGGATCGTCGCGTTTGGCTCCATCAACAGCGGTCTTGCATCGGACCCGGACGCACACCACCTCACGGAGCTCCGGACTCGTGGCATCTGGCTCGCTTACTTCTTCATGACTTGCGCTCCAACGTTCTTCTAGATCTTCACCGCCCAGCTCGATCAGGGTTCTTACCGTACGGTCCGATCTGACAACAGAACAATTCGCAGGCATGCATTCACGGGTTAGGGGGCTTGTTCCCCCACCGACCCTCGCGGGAAATGCGATCACATTCTAGGACAACGCTATGTTCTAGACAAGGGAGAAGCTAGAACTATGGACCTCACCGCACGACGATAAACGTATCGCCCGGACACTTGGCATCGGCTGGGCCTGTTGTAGTGGCGGACTTGCAGGGGCGACTTTGGTCTTCGCGAAGGCAGCGTACGTGACTCTAGCATGCTCTGCTGTTGAGTATCAATTTTTGACCGATCTTCCCTCCAATAGCGTCAAGTGCTCATTTCCGGGGCCATGTCCCATGAGAACGCGGGGAACCAGTTCGGGCACGCTTCGGTCATGTTCACCTTTATCTTCCTTACCGTGGCTGCGGTGTGCCAATCATATGCTTGAATAAAGGTCTCACCGTCTACGATTCCACCCTCGTTGTTCCCGTGTTCTACTGCGTGTACGCGGGTCTAGGGTAGGCACTTCTTTTAACCGTCGAGGCAATACTCCAACCACGCTTCACTCAGGTTCCTCAACTCATTGCCAGCGTCATGTCCTCGGTCATTCATATCTCTAATTTCAATGACGAAGTCGACACCTATCAGTCGTGAGCCCTTTTCTCATCTTCTGCGCCATGATCATTCTCGTCTCCGAGCGTCGTGCTCCTGACGTACAAGGAGCTGAAGCCTAACGGCACCACGCCGCAATCCGGCGTCCCGCTGTCAGGACGCGGCCATCGCAACGCCACGAAGGGCTCGTTCGTTAGCACCGGTCGAGAAAAAGAAGAGGCCCTCCATGAGGATGCTGACACCGAACACGACGATGGTACAATGTGGCAGGTCGGCGACAACGAAGAAGAGATAGGTGCCAGCATACGCTCGCCGAGGTCTCCACGATCGCCGCGGATTCAGTCTGGCTTCAGAAGGATTCAGCGGAAGTGTCTGGTAAGTCACTTGAAGCAGCCGCCAGCCAGGGTCAGGTAAGCTTGGCGTGAGGATATGTCCAATCACGAGGGTCAGGATGCTGGCGGATGAAGATGGGGTGGATGAAGATGAGGGCGACGTTGTCGTAGCCGGCCGTCCTCGTCATCAAGCTCCGACGTTACCCTCGCCTGGCCGGACACGACAACGTGTATGGACGACTAAGTATTCGGGGCGTGGGAGGCTAGGCCATCTGCTAGGTCGCATGGCCGAGGATAAGATGTCTCCCACGGCAGCCGTGTGTGTGTGGTTGAATTTATTTGTACCTCTAGAGTAGCCGGATATCCAGAACAGGTTCAAATTCAGGCGATCGCCCACCTCAATGGCGCACCATCCCTGCAAACAGATCTGCACCGGTGATGTCCCGTAACAACGTGCATCGATGGGCCGACTCGCCCTGGAAGGGCTGCCGCCGTCCTCCGACACCGCGACTGGTCGTTCTTACAGCAGGTGAGCTGGTAAACACCCCCTTCCCAGATTTCTACAAGTTTGACTTCCGTGTTCATCCATTGTTGGTAGTGCCGCTTGTCCGTTTTCGTGCACAGTTCCTCCGTCCAACATAATTGGGTCGCTCAATGGGGAGGTTGTCGAGAGGGGGTTGCTACCAACCTCCGATGATGTCAAACTACTTGAGGAAGCACATCGGGGATGGGGCGGTCAGGCATTGCAAGCCCCTTGCCTGCGGATAGACGCAGCTAAGGTCACTCCATTTTCAGCTTCGTTAGCCGCTAACATGGTCTCCGTGTCTTCTGTTGTCATAGAACTCAACAACTCGGAGCGCTCGCAAATTCAAGGCCCCTCAACGTTATACGACATGTTCCGGGTGAAGTTGCTAAGGCTGTCACCCGTGTAGCGGGTCCACCACAAGGCTCCGTCAGCGACACGCGGGAAGAGATTTGGGGGACACAAGCCACTGAAGAGCGCACAATCGAGGTTCGTACAGTCCGAGCAGCCCGAACAATCTCTGCATCTTTCTTACCTCATGCTCACATGGAGGGGTCAATGGAGGGTGCAGGAAGATTTCCGTAACTTCGAAGGTATATGCCGTCCGCGGGGAGGCTGTTTGTCGATGAGGGGCAGGGTCGTGGCTCCAGTCTAGCCCGTTCAATGCAAACCATGGTAAAGCTGTGCTATTTCTCTTCAAACTGGGAAGTCCCATATGCGGATACGCCTTGGCCAGAGTCTCGCTTGCTTGCTTGTGGACTCAACATGAAAAGGGCCCTTCAAGCTCGGAACCCCCCAGGCAGCTCCCTCTCATCCCCCTCGTCCCCCAGACCCGAGCGATCACCTCGAACTGACTTTGGCTCTACTGGTAATTTCCATGGCTACTAGTGCCGAGCGACCGTATGCAGTACGTAGCATGGCACCCGAGTCCTGCGTGCGCTTTCATCTCTGAGACGCACGTCAACAGGTGCCACTGGCCGTCGGCGCGACGCCTGTCGGGCTGCCGATCTCCTTTTCGCAAGGCCCGTTCACCGGCAAGACGATTCGCACCGCCGTCACTGAGCTGCAGAAGGCCGACGCTGGACGGAAGTGCGTCATCCGTTTTCTGTTTGTGTCCTCGCCTGACAGCGGTTCGGTGCTGGTCCCAACCCCTCTAGATATGCGCGCAAAGACAAGCGGCCGCTAGACCCGCCTCCTGTCGTCCAGGTTCGATTCTTCGAGGTCATGAACCAAGGGACGCATGCCCAACAGGAGAAGGAGATTATGTCGTACGAGTGAGTCTTGGCCTGCCTCGTTTCATGGTCGTAGCTCTGGTCTGATACTCCAACGTTTCAGCGATGCTATCCTCCTTGGCCTCGTGTGCCAGGTCGACCTCTACCCCATTCCCGACGAGGTAACGCCCGGGGGCGTCGTCGCCCGGTGTGCGAACAACCCGATACAAAGCGTCCTCGTAAATCCAATCTCCAACAACACCGTTCCGTATGGTAGTTCTCTGTCAATGTACGCGGAGTCATTCACACTGCATATCCCTGCTAAATTTCTTGGTGCTCCCCAGCCACGGGTTGACTTCGGCGCCAGTCGGTTCCGGGCATCAAGTGCAGGCTGAAGTAGGTTTAATTTTCCCCCTCTCGCGGCCTTCGAATAAGCTATTTGCCGTTGCTCACCCTGTTTTCAGCGTCCGGCTTTCCAGCCGCCAGCTGCTTATTCGGCGCCAACGACGGCCGCCGGCCCTTCCGCTCTCATGGTACCAATGTTTCCTCCCGGCGTCCACGCGCCAGCCAGCCCTCCCGCCCCGGGTCGCGACGACGTCATCGCGTACTACGGCAGTACCGCCATAACGGAGTCATCCAATTGCACGCAGGTCCTGGCCGGGGCCCGGGTCGCTAACGCGGTGACCCTCGAATATAATTCGAGACCGATACTGGCCTTTGTCTTCAACGTACGTTTCATCTAGTCGTTACCTATTACCCTTTGGCCCACTGACCCACTTCGTATATGACGCAGGACCTTGCGGTACAGCAGGAAGGCTCCTACACACTCCGCTACCGTGTCTTTAGCATCTTCGCGAAGACGACGAACACGTCTTCAATGCCCATTCTGGCGACTTGCTTCGGAGGGGTGTTCAAGATATGGTCGTCGAAGGCCTTCCCCGGTCTCGGTCCCTCAACGAATCTTACCAGGGTAGGCCCTCTCCCCGTACCTGGTCATGTGCTCCGCTCGGGACGAAGCTTAACGTTTGAACCCTCATCTGTCCGCAGCGTCTCTCTCTGTACGGCACCCACGTCAATATCCGCAGCGCGGACCGCAAGACGAAGAAGGCGAGAATCGACTATCAGAGCTCCCAGCAAACCGGCTCCGCGGCTGCAGGCAGCTCGCACACCCAGATGTTGGCGGGGGTTCCTAGTGGTTCCGGTTTTTTCAGTGTCCCTCTTAGAGGGGGGCTCACCTCCGCTGTCCCACAGAGCCAGCGGCCCTACTCTGGTGATTGGGCGGGGTTGCCCCAATTCCCCTACGCTGGCACCAGCTCGTCCTGAGTCCTCTTGGGGTAGCAGTCACAGCAGATCTTGATCGGACTGATCACAGTGTTCATTGGCCAGAGACTGGCCGTTGCATAGAGGTGCCCTGTCTCAATCTGTTTCCCGTCGAGCAGATCGGACTCCACACAATCCCCCGATAGCCCAGCCTGGACGTATTCCACGTTGTTCTTCCTGTTCGCGATATGCACGCTTACGCACTCGGATCCGCGATCCCATCCTGTTATTCGTGTTGTGGAGGGCTCCCGCATATTTGCAATACGTTTCACGCATTGACCAGTTGCCGAAGTTCTTGTGTTGCTCTCCAAACCTCTCTCTGTACCCCTTGGCACGTTATCAATGGTTACTAGCCTGCAATATAGAAGAAAATTGATATGCGAATAGCTGTATTGGTCAGCCGTTCCTCGCAGAACGACTATTGCTATATGAGTCTCAGTCAACGGAACAGGCTGCCGTAAGTAACGTTGAGGAGGCGGACTGGCCGTACCTAAAAATACCGTAAGTCCAATGCCTTTTACCTTTGCTAGCTCGCATGCGGATCATGCATGCTGTGACCCTGTTCACCACCGTTAACATTACGTAGCCAAGCCCCGCGTGGCCGCCCTCGCTTCTACATCGAAGCTCATGCATCTTCTGCGGGGATTGGATACTGGAAGCCTACCCATTACCTGTAATGTATGCAGCGGCTATGATCCCCGGATCCTCGCGCGACAAATCCCCGGTCGCAGCGTCTCCGACGGCCGCCTTGTGCACACGTGGACCGAGGACGCCTCGCGAGCGCCGAGTGTTACTGGTACTAGTAGACTGTAGCTCCTCGCAGGTGCGCAGACTCTACAACTTGCAACTGGTCGTTGTGCCCGGAGATCATCACTGTCCCTCATTCATAGGAGCTGCTGCTCAGATCTGAGTCAGTAGAGGCTGCACTGGCGGGGCTTACACGGTCAAACCTTTCGAGGGGTCTTCTGTGTTCACCCAGAGAGCTAATAGACGGCCCCGCATACACATGTCATGTCTGGTCAGGTGCACCAGGCCGCCGCGCCGCGTCGCAATGACGGAGACGGCATGGAAGCGAGCGCGGGCATGGATCTGCATGGACGGGATGTAGCCGGTTACTCGACATAGGTACAAGTCTAGACTAGTTCTCGGTCAAGACTGCGCTGAGCTTCACGGCCCTGCTGCCGTTCGCCCACCTCACTGCTGGCCAGGCGTCGGAAAGGGCGATAACCTGCGGTATGCATGACCTCCTTATCTTGTTGTTCGAGATGTAGGAGTATCTGTGTCGACGCCCCTGCAGCGTCGAGCACTATCTGCACTATGCAGGGTCAGTACGGGGGATACATCCACAAGGGGGGGCTTGCCCATGGCCGGAGGCCATCTGGAAACCCGTAAAACGCTGAGGGCGCTGACCCAGCGCACTCAGCACCATCAGCACTCCAGCTGTCAGCACGTCAGCCACCAGCACAGCAGCGCTCGGCCATCAAATGGCTGTCAGCACTACTTACCAGCAGGCTCAGCAGAAAGTCCATGAATCCGTGATTCCCACATTCCCGCTGCCCCGCGGCAGACTCCGGAATAGACGCCCATACCTAGTTCGGGTTGGCTTTTGCCACATCTCGACGCCACATCTCAACTGATCGCCCCAAGTCTCGTCTCATCCCGCTTTCGTTCGACAACCGAACATGGGTGGAGTGCTGCAGGGGCGGGGTTAGCGTTCTGGGAACTCGGGATAGGGCGGGATGTGGGTGCGGGAGGGGCGGCGTTTCGGATACACTCACGGTAGCACCCTCCCACCTATGGCGACACCATCCACTCCGGCGGCTCCTGCTCCCTCCCCTACCACACTAAATACCCTACCTATCCAGATTGTTACAAAAGAAACTTGCTCAGTCCCTGGCTGCTCTCATATGAACATCGTCAAGACCTACATGGCAAAGCTTTGTGCGTCACGTTGCTGCCGACAAGACGACTGCCGGGTGCGGTTACAGTGGTCATGACCGAGATTGTGTTTGGCGGAAGCTTGGTTCTACCGCTAAACAGTGACCAAGCCTCACTGGTGCGGCAAGACCATGGACTGTCGACCGCCCACCACCAATTGTTCCGAACGATTCAAATGCTGAGGATATGCAACCAGTTATCCTCAAGGTCCCGATGCCCGATGCATGGAAGTACGGCTGGGATGAGATCTAGAGTCGAGGTGCATGGGAGAAGCTGATGGAGGGCGAGCAGCAACGATGAGACAATGATCGTGCAGTAGCTTACTCGTGCGCATTGCTCTTCTTTGATAAGGTGTGTCCCTATATTCATTCCTGCAGCAAAAGAGGTCTGAAAATCATTTCATGGATGCCCGCGCAAGCTCCAAGTCCGAGACGCCCGAGGCGGGAGGCGCGGCGGTGTGGCTGTACCGGCGGGGCGCTTCAGCCACAGCGGGGTTCGAAATCCCAGCACGCCCACTGGGTAATTAACTTCAAGTGGATAGGACCATGAACATCCTATCTGCTACCAGATTCAGGGAATCGCTGCATGGCCAGCGCTGGATCTTAGCATATACGCTGACGTCCTTTCCCTGTCCTCCATTCAGCTGCCAGTGACTGATCTGATTCAATTCTACTGTACATGCTCGATTCACGCTGCTAGGAGATGATGAAGGTTACTTACAGGGACATTCTCTCTTGTATCAGGCTTGGCAGCTTCTTCTTCTCTGATGCCCCCGTGTTTCCTTCTGCGACAACATTGATGCCTTCATTGAAGGGGCTGATCATGCACTTCGGTGGAAGTCCAAGGTCCTTGCCAGCCAGCAACTCTACAAACACACCAATTATTACTGTTATTGCCCCATGCACAAAATGTCCTGCCAAGCGCGAAGGGGGACAGGTAATGTATTGAAGAACAAACATCCTGCCTGGATTCATGGAGGTCTCATGGTGAATGTGAAGGTGAGGGCTAGCTCGCTCGATCGATGCGATCGGCGCTTCTTGGACAACTTTGACAGGGCGCTTCTGTCGGTCGGGCTCAGCACCTATCACGTGCCGTGCCGAGTCCCGCAGTCCCACGGCGGGAATGTGGGAATAACGATTTCATGTATGTCCTCAGGCTCAGCGGTAAGGAATAGCCTCTCAGCATAGTAAATTACTACATGCTATGTTTCATTATCCTGGACTGCTACATGTGTATCTGTATGCATAAAATACACTACACGTAAACTAAACGAGTCGGTTTGGGATGCACCTGAATATTGAATGCCAGCGCAACACACCCAAGTGCTAGTCCTGTGTTAATGTTGGCAGAAAGGAAAGCAAGCCACAAGCACCTCTCATCAGCTAGAGGCCGCCGAGAATGGTAGGGTTTCTTGACCATCATTCATCCCGGCAATGTGAATTGCCCGCAACATCCGTATGGAAAGCGCAGGATACACCAGCATACCGTGACGAACATTGTGATGATGGCGGCAGCCAGTGGGAGTGTAGCAGCCCTTGTCTCAGGGTCTTGATGCCATGGAAAGGGAAGGGAAGAGACAAGGGCAGGCTCCAGGGCTCGCCCTCGCTGAATGTGTCAATACATGCCTTGGGGGTCCTCCTCACCACTCCGTTCGCTCGCTCCGCCGCTCTAATCACATTAACCCATCCTTCCGAGTCCTCACTGCCCTGTTCCTCCCCTTCGACAATTTTCCGAATATGGTAGAACGCTAACCGAGAACCTTGATGCTTGAGCAGCTAGGAGGCTGGCCGGGAGGTACGAAGACAGAGGATGGAGGTAGTGGCGGGAGAGAAGGTTATTTGACACTCATTGCGCTGAGCGCTGAAAGCGCTGGGGGCGCTGCCACGCTGATGGCTGTGCCCGTCAGCGCCATCAGCGCGACAGCGTTTTACGGGTTTCCAGATGCAGGTATACCCCAAGTGACTACACCCTTTCCCCGCCGTACCGATTCCCGATGCAGGACCTCAAAACTTGTTTCCAGGACCATGGCTATCTCGTCGATGTCTCGCGCATGCCTTTTGACTGGGATGGATCTTTCCCCGTCATCTTCAAATTCCACGCCGTGCCGCACGAGTATGCCTTCGTCAAGCTCTATATGGTCTTCGGTTGCTGTTTTGGACCCCGCCCCAACGACTCACCCCCCGATAGCTTGCAACCTTTCCCGCATTGGGCATTCATTCTCTTTGACGAGAAAGACAGCTTGGACTCCGCCACCATGCCGCTTCACGTCTGCTCAGAGGATCACGTCACCGCCTGGCCGGGCCGTAGTCGTACATTCTCGTATACGGACACGGATTGGAACGTTCAGATCAAGTTGACCCTGTCCTTCATCGAGGACCAACATAGTCCCGCCAGCACTCTCGTTCCGCATGTCAAGCACGAGATCTACTAAGCTCCGAGCCCTGTCGAGCCTGATGCTTCGTAGATGGCTATCCTACTCGAGGCGTTGACCGGGGACCATGTTCATGAAACCCATCGTCGACCATGCACGACGTCTCTCGAGCTTGTGCCGGGCCACCTCGTCCACTCGCGACCTAACCATTACCTATGTCCAGCATACATCCTAGACAGTTTCCCTAATTATCGCAAATATTCGTCTTTGTACTTACGTCTCGCTTGTACTCACCGCCACGGCGTAACACGCACTTGTCATACTGGTCTCTTTCCTTCGAGCATGATCCTCCAGACTTCGTCTCTCTCAATACACCTTCCTCGACGGTACAAGCCCGACAACCGCCGTATCTCGAGACGCTCATTGCTGCAAATCTAGTAGCCTGAGCAAGCCCATACATTCTTCACGGCCTCAGAGCCAATTTGGGCACGGCCTTCGACAAATCCCTCAACGCATCCAACAGCCTCTCATCCTCCTCCGACCTCGCCTGGACGCCGCTAACCCGCCCTACAAACGGCAGCTCGTCGGGTTCACACACCGTCCCCTCCGCCGGCAGCGTCCCCTCCTCAAAGTACGCCCTAATAACCTTCGCCGTGCACACGCTCGGCGCGCTCAGCGACGTGTGCCCGAACGAGTTCTGCACGAGCAGCCCCGCGCCCTCATACCGCTCCCTCACCACCAGCGCATCCTGCAGCGGGCACACCGGGTCGAACTTCGGCTGCACAATGAGGATCGGATGCGACGTATTCTGCGCGGCGAGCGGGCCGGTGTAGCGCGAGTTGGGGCGGACGGGCCACTGTGTGCATCCCAAGCGGAGCGTCGCCCAGAGCGGCCCGACGGTTGGTGCAGTGTGCGTGAGGTCGGTGAAGTACGCCTGGAACGCGGCGCGGTCGAACGTCTGCGGGTCCGCATCGCCGCACGCGACCGCGAAGAAGGCTTCGTAGGCGTTGTCAGGGAGCGGGGCTGGCGCGCAGTTGCACGCGACGGGGTCGACAATGAGGGGCGCGAGAGCCGCGAGGGCGGTCTGGTTTGCGGTCTCGATCGCGCGGATCGCATCGACGAGGATCGGGCACGTAAAGGTGGGGCTGTATGCGCTGAGGAGGATCCGATAGACGAAGTCCTTGTAGGTTAAAACCAGGGCGGGCTCTGCGAGCGCGATTGGGACGGGGTTCTGTTTGAGGGCTTCGACGACGCTGAAGAACCGGTCACGGATGGCCGATGGGGTCGATTCGTACAGGGCGCACTTGAGTGGGCCGGCTTGATGGCAGAAGGTGAAGAGGGAGTCGATGACCGCCTCATTGTCGACGAGGCTAGAGTTCCAGAGCGCAGCGCGATAATTGGTTCCGTCGTCGACGCCGTCAATAATCATACGCCCGATTTTGTCGGGGTACATCGCCGCGAAATATTGCCCCAGGATGGTACCGTAGCTCTGGGAAGGTTGTCAGCACACTATACAATATGCTCTAGGGCGAGCCGCAACTTACGAAACCCCAGTACTGCAGTTTCTCCTGCCCAAGCTTCTCAGTGATCCTCACCATGTCCATCGCAACGCTCGCAGTGTCCATGAACCGCGCGATATTCCCTTCCGCGGTGCTCCGTTGCGCGCATCGCTCCCCGACAACCTTCGCCCTCGCGGCGTAGAAGTCCAAAACCTCGTCGTCCGACGCATTCAAGAGCTGGTGTCCCTCCTGCGTGCTCCAAATGTCCCGCTCCGCCTTGCTCGCGAAGCAGTCGAGGCGCGGCGTGCTCGCACCGATCCCGCGCGGGTCGAACCCAAGCACGTTGAACGAGTCTCCAACGACCGCTGAGATGTTCGGACCCACAAGACCCATGAAATCATCGGCCGCTCCTGATCCGCCTGGCCCACCTGGGTTGAGGATGATAGTACCCCGGTAGTCCGTGTGGTCCCGGGCGGGGATCATGCGGAGCGCGATAGCGGTCGTCGCATTAGACGTGCCGTTAGAGTGGTAGTCGAGCGGAAGGAGAAGGCGAGCGCATTGGTGACGGTCGAAGCATGGCGCCCACTGGATGTCGGTCGAGGGCTGCACCTGGATTGGGGAGAAGGGACAGTCAGCCTCGGGTCGGTAGAAAAAAGGAAGCAAACGTGTATGCGGAGGACCTGGCGATCGACTCACCGACTGCCAGTCGAACTTGCTGGTGTTGCTCGCAGGTGCGGGGCTGGCGAGGACTCCCGAACAAATCGACGCGAATAGGACGTGACTAGGATCGTGGAGTCCAGCAACCATCGCAACCCCAGCGGTCACTGCAACAGTAACTGCAAAGAGCAATGTTCGAGCCCCACGATTAGGACGCCCTGGTGCCGGATAGGTGCTTGATCCCTTGGATTGAGGAGAGACAGACACACGTGACTGCCCCACCTTGTGATCGATGTCGTCCATATTGTGCTTTGTTTCTGAACGCCTCCTGTACTGTAGAGAGGTATTCTTGGTACCTGTTAACGAAAGAGAATACGTCAGATCCCTTAGAACGTGTCGTCGCAAGAGCAACGGAGAATATATTGTAGAGACTGCAATTTTAAGTCACCACCCCTCCCGTGGCTGACTCCATCCCTCAGGACCACTTTCCACGCCTGTAGCAGAGGGCATGGCCGCTACGCCCGATCTCTGCAGTCTGCATAACACGTATGATCGCTGGTTGTAGATCCGACTTACCTCTGACGGTGCCCACGAGACTACAGCACGGGGCCACTCATGCCTCAATCGACCTTTATGCCTCGACGTTCCACGTCCCGGTCCCAGTCGGATACCCGTGCACCAATGCTCCAGCTTCCTGCTACTTCTTGGCCCTAGAATTTCGTCATGCCGTATATGCGAGCACCGGCAAATAAGGAAAGCGTTGTTCTCGAGATCATAGCCTTGATCATCTACTGCTGCAGCACCAGGTGGAGGCGGGGTGTCATCGCCGAGGCACAGCAGGTGGGATTAGCAAACGTTGACGGCTCCCAATTGAAATCTGCGAGTTGAGCGTTCGATTCAGCCGCAGAAATCAAGGTGAAACGATCAGGATAATAGAGCTGACCTTCGAGGCCCTCCTCAAGAGCCACCTTCCTACAGCCCATACTACGCACGGAGGCACGTCTACGACTTGCGGCCCAAAAAGGCAGTTGGCAGTGAGAAGGTTAGTATTGATGGCTAAGTGACGACACTGAGCGAGGCGGCCGAGTGAAACAGGACGAGGGCTTACGTGCTAAGCCCACCACCTGTTTGCCTGACGCCGTAGGAGATGCCAAGTGGGAAGGGAGGGGTCGGAAGACACGCCAATGGTGGGTCAATCCGGCATGCTTGAGCACGATCGGATCGCGGAGGTCACCGGATTGTCCAAGTGAGTAACCACTGACCCTCACGCAAGCACAGCAGCGCGGACGAAGCCCACACCGGGCAGTCTTCCAGATTACAGCGCGGGAAGTACTTGGAGGGCAGGATGGAAACAGAACGAAGTTGACTGGGGCCTTGGGTGGTGCCGAACTGGCCATTGCCGCCCGGTAGACGCCTCCCTACCACGAGCGCCTGGCTGGACGGGCCACCAATTGCCTAAGTTAAGTTACGCGGGCCGCACCATCCTTGTCTTGAACCCATTCGTCCTCGACGCAAACTGACGTTGGTGGTGTACTCCGCAACTGCTTCAACTTATGTGCGATCTCCCTTTATGGGACAAACGCAAAGCAATAATATTCATTCATGGGTACCTAATAGCAAGTCCAGAACTCCCTCATTGGTCACCGCCTTGCAGCCTGCAACATGGCCATCGCCCTCGACAAGCCTCTCAGTGCATCCAGCAGCGTCTCGTCCTCCTCCGACCGCGCCTCGACACCGCTCACCTGCCCGACGAACGGCAGCTCGTCAGGCTCGCACACCGTCCCCTCCGCTGGCAGCGTCCCCTCCTCAAAGTACGCCCTCACAACCTTCGCCGTGCACACGCTCGGCACGCTCAGCGTGCAGTGCCCGTTCGAGTTTTGCACGAGCAGCCCCGCGCCCCCGTACCGCTCCCTCACCGCTTGCGCGCCCCGCAGGGGACACACCGGGTCGAACTTTGGCGAGAGGACGAGCAGCGGGTGCGACGTGTTCTGCGCGGCGAGCGGGCCGGTGTAGCGCGAGTTGGGGCGGACGGGCCACTGCGTGCACCCGAGGTGGAGCTGCGCCCAAATCGGGCCGACGGTTGGCGCGGTGCGCGTGAGGTCGGCGAAGAATGCCTGGAAGGCAGCGCGGTCGAACGTCTGCGGGTCAGCGTCGCCGCACGCGACTGAAGAGAGCGCGTCAATGGAGTTGTCGGGGAGCGGGGTCGGCGCGCAATTGCACGCGACGGGGTCGATGATGAGGGGCGCGAGAGCCGCGAGCGTGGTCTGGTTTGAGGTTTCAATGGCGCGGATGGTGGCGGCGAGGATCGGGTACCAGATAGTGGGGCCGTACACAGCAGTGAGCATCTGATTGACGAAGTCCTTGTAGGTGAGCACCGAGGCAGGCTCTGCAAGCGGGATCGGAACTGGGTTTTGTTTTAGTCCGTTGACGACGTTGTAGAAGCGATGGCGGATGGCCGATGAGGTCGATTCGTACAAGGCGCACCCTTGCGGGCCCGCCTGGTGGCAGAACGTGAAGAGAGAGTCGATGACGGCCTCGTTGTCCAGGAGGTTTGAGTTCCAGAGGGAGGCGCGATAGTTGTTCCCGTCATAGACGCCGTCAATGATCATACGCCCGACCTTGTCGGGGTACATCGCCGCGAAATATTGGCCAAGGACTGTGCCGTAACTCTGAGGAAGGTGCGGTGTTCGGATGCAAAACGGTGAGTGGCAGGTAGTGCTATGAAGGGGAGTGACTCACAAAGCCCCAGTACTGTAGTTTCTCCTGCCCAAGCTTCTCGACGATGTTCACCATGTCCGTCGCAACGCTCGCCGTGTCCATGAACCGCGCGATGTCTCCCTGCTCGGCGCTGCGCTGCGCACATCGGTCCCCGACAACCTTCGCCCTCGCGGCGTAGAAGTCCAACAACCCCTCATCTGACGCGTTCAGGAGCTGGTGACCCTCCTGCGTGTTCCAGATGTCCCTCTCTGCCTTGCTCGCGAAGCAGTCGAGACGCGGCGTGCTCGCCCCGATCCCGCGCGGGTCGAATCCCAGCACGTCGAACGAGTCCCCGACGATCGTCGAGATGTTCGGGCCCAAAGCTCCCATGAACTCATCGGCCGTGCCGGAGTGTCCTGGCCCACCTGGGTTAAGGAGGATGGTACCCCGGTAGTTGGTGCGGTCCCGGGCAGGGATCATACGGAGCGCGATGGCGGTCGTCGCGTTTGAGGTGCCGTTGGAGTGGTAGTCAAGAGGGAGGAGGAGGCGGGCACATTGGTGGCCATCGAAGCAGGGTGTCCACTTGATATCAGCCGAAGGCTTGAGCTGGATGGAGAAGACCGATAGTCAGCCTCGTATCAGCGGAACAACTAGAGCGAGTGTTATCGGGGAGGAGGGTAGGGCCGACTTACCGATCCCCAGTCAAAATCGCTGGTGTTGTTCGCAGAGGTGGCGCTGGCGAGGGTTCTCGTACAGACCGACGTGGCTAAGACGTGGTTAGGGTCGTGAAACCCGGCAGTCACCGGGAGCCCTGCGGTCACCGCGATAGCGACTGCAAAGAGGAGAGTTCCAGTCGTACGACCAGGATGCTCTAGCGCGGGGCGTCTTGTAGACTTCTGGGACCGCGGCGAGGTAGACACGTATGCCCGATCCGTCTTGCAATCGACGTTGCCCATATTGTGTTTCACTCTCGGATGCGCGCTACTGCGTACCGCTGTATTCCTGGCACTTGCGAGGGGAATATGACGGAGAAAAAGGTTAGATCTATAGAACATGTCGCAGTAAGAGTAACGGAGAATATACCGTGAAGGCTGCAGTTTTAATCGGCATCCGTTCCATGTTCCACGCCTGTAGCGGCGGGCATGGCTATTTTGTCCGATCTTTGCAGTCTACACAGTACATACTGCGTCCAGTTGTATATCTGGCTTACCTCTGTCGGTTTGGGAGACTATGGTGAGGGGCCCACCCATACTTCACTCGACCTTTATACCTCCAAGGTCAAGGCCACAATCCCTGTTGGAAATACGTGCGCCGATGCACTGACCGTCGGCGATTTTCTAGCTCCAGAATGAGAATATCGTAATGCGGAATAGGCGAACACCGTCGCATAAGGAACGTGTCCTTTGAGAGGTCACAGCCATCATGGCTTTCTCCAGCGGGGCCCGTTGGAGCCGGCGTCTCACCGGTATGCGCAGCTTAGTCGGATTGGCAGTGTTGGCAGCTCCCAATTGAAACCTACCAGTTGACCATTTAATTCAGTGGTAAGGCTCAGGATGAAGCGATCGCGATAATTGCGCTGACCTCCAAAACCCTTGCCGAGTACGAGTTTTATATTGCACGCACTGCGCACGATGGCGGATGCGCAACTTGGGGCCCGGGGAAAGATGTGAGCGGGGCCATTTGGGAGCCACAAGGACAGCCACAGGCGAAAGCAGCGCGTGATACCGTGAGTACTCATGCAATGTGTTGTGCGAACAAGGGAGTAGGGTTGACAGCTGCATGATAGCACTGAGCGAGGCGAGTATGATGGTGAAATAGAATACTTACGTCTTGAGTGCCCAGACCACACGGCGATGTCCCGGTTCTTTAGGGGACCGCGAGAAGTGCAGTGCTACACCGAGAATGGGGACGCTGGCAGGGTTGCCGTTATGGAGACATGCGGCGGTACCGAGGTGAGTGTTCGGATTCCCAGCATCTAGGACGACGTTCCTTGAGATCCTCATGTCCACCTGAGCGACCACACAAGCGGATATCGAGTATTAGTATCTGCGCCATGGACACAGTAAACACTAGCCCCTACCTATAGGAGGTCTTCTCGCTAGGAGGCCACGGAAGTACACGACAAGTTTACGGGCTCGGGCAAGACAGGCTGCCGCCGCCGAGGGCTGTACGGCGGAGTTGGCACTATTGTGCCGGAGAAAACAGAGAAATCAATGTCTACTTTGAAAATATCAGTGAAATAGACATATATACAGAACGTACATGAAGCCGTCTAATGACCTAACGTTCGAATGGATGCAGGGCATGAAAGATTTCCACGGCCCGTCCTAGCCTCGGTGACACGGAGAAGCTGACCAGCGACATTCAGAGGGAGGGGAAGGGAATACGCGTTGCACAAGCAAGTTCCAGGGATCGTTCTCGGTCGCCGGTACGGGACAGGTGAAGGTGTTCGACGGAAAGCCCAACTTGCACTGCATTGTGACAATGATCCGTTGTCGGACCGCGGCGCCATAGGGAGCTAAGCGGCAACCTAATGTCCAATCGGAACCCGCGATGCGTCCGGCTGCATCCAAGTGATGGCTCTCACTGGCAACCCGCAACGTCTGTATCTCGAGACTCCTCCTGGCTTTCTCCTGGCCGGCATCGATCCAAAAGGTTTCGACGCTTCTTCAAGTGGTGAATACTCTTTTGGCCTCGGATATGTATTCATCGCACCCGTTCCACGAAGGCCTATCCACCGATACTCGGTGCAAAGCAACAACATAGCCTGCAACTTGAAGCCGTCCAGCTTGAAGATGGACAATGTCCCGTTCGTGGGGTGGCTAGTGAACGACTTTCAGGTGGGTATTCACGGATGGCGCTTCTTTACAGCTTCCCCTCTGCCGTATTAATGCGCCTGAACAGATCCAGGACCTTAAATATCCGTCTCGTGCAACATCCGCGGACACGCAATCGTCGATGCTCCAGTACTTCCCGCGTTTCCCGAACCCCCTGTCATCCTACATCCTTTCCCGTCGCTTCGTCAATCGGCGATAGACCGTCAAGAAAGCCGCCCTGTAGGAAAGCGTGGGTGGCCATGATGGCCTGCCCCCCCAACGTCATTGTCTAGCTGCGTTGAGTCGTGGACAGCGTCGATGTCTCCGCAAAGAGCTGGTCCAGCTCAGGAGGGTAGTGGAAAACGCGTGAGTTGTTCTCCTGCTCCCTAACGAATAACTCCTCGAAACCTGGAAGTGGTATGTTGGGCGGCTGCCGAATCGGGGCTGGCTGCGCCGCGGCGGGCAGCTGCATGGCCTGCATCCGAGCCAATAGCTGCATCGCCGCTGGGGATGCCTGCATCGCGGACAGGAGCTGCATCGCCGCTAGTAGCTGCATCTCGGTGGAGGGCGGCTGCATCGCGGTGGAGGGCGGCTGTATCGCGGCCCAGCTAGGGACGTAGTTCAATGATACCGCGTCCATGGGTGTGTTGAACTGGGGCGCATGCAGCGCAGATGTAGCGACTTGGCCGGCCAGGGCTTGAGGCGGGCTACGAATGCCCTGCCCCATCGCCCCGGATGACCAGACCGGATCGTATTCAAGCTGGCCGTGCGGAGTCGGGTGTAGGCCACTGCCAGAACTCGCGGCCACCTCCTACACGAGTCAGTATACACCACCCTGTCCGGGTCACAAAGGTGCTCACCTGAGGTCCTGTCAGGAACTCGTTCCCGTCCTGGTAAGCCGGTGGGGAAAATGGGGTTCGGACACCTAATGAATGTGAAGACCACGTGGTAGCAGATGGAGGGGGTGCCATACCAACTGCGTGAGGCAACGGCATTCGTGCGAGGGCGCGAAGCTTCGCCCAGCCAGAGTCAGAGCATTTTCCCGGTCCCGAATCATGGGCAGCACAGGTTGGACGTTGCAGATAGACGCGGCCGATGCGACCACCGACGTGGATGAGGTGGTGGACACCGCACCCAACGTAGACGAAGTCAAGCCAGAGCCGAATGTGGATGACGCAGCATCCAGCGTGGGGGGAGGCGAGAACTGAGGACGTCAACGCCGCAACCGACCCAACAATGCTGCGTCTGGACGTCCCGCGGCTCGATGATGCTGGAGAATGTTGCCGACGCTTATGTTCGACGCATTGCTCAACGCGGCCCTTGGAAACACAGCGTTTGCAAGGGGGACCACCCACGCATTGCTTGTGGATCGCATGGCAAGGCTCGCACTGTTCCAGGCGGGAGATGCTTCAGTACCCCAATGTACATGGTATTTAAAGTCTACTGACCGCCGCACCCTCGCGTTTGTTCCCGGCCCCCCCTCCATTTGAGGAAGGGATACGTGCAGTAGACGAGTATAGCTGAGCGTGCCTAGACCTCCTCGAGTCACTCGGTGGGGCAGCCACTGTACGCCCGCCCAGTCAGCGTCGAATCATAGTACGTACTCACGGAACCAAGTGCGGACATACTCAGAGGATGGGATGTCGTCTGTGGTTCCAAAGCTGATGTTTTGAAAGGAGCTGGGGGGTATGCGAGAGGCTCGAGCCGTTTGATTGCCACTGTGGCAGTCTATCGACAGTGGCAGGCTCGTGGGAGGGATAGGCAATTGGAGGGAGTTTGACGGACCATGCCGACATGGCTTTGGGTTTATATGCTCAACAGACGGGAAGGAGGGAGGGGAGGATGAAAAGAGGGAGCCGCCGGAGATGATGAATTTATATACATAGCGTGGCGAGTGCTTATGGTAATGTGGATGGGTATCGTACTGGTATCGTCCCGTGAGGTATCGCGGCCCATGGCTGCTTCTTCCCCGACGGCAGCGCTAGAAACGCCGTATCAGCTTCAATTTTCACTGCTCTGGATTGGTTCCAAGTGACTGCGGTGGACCGAGCGGCGCCGGCTGAGCCTGGCTCTGTCTTCTATGCCAAAGAACATGCATCGATCGCGCCGACGAACCTCTAAAGTGGTCTCGCTATCGCGGCCACCATCTGGTTCCGACCACAGATTTCACCGGTATCATCGCCTTCACAGGCAGACTTCTCACTGCGAGCATTCCTCCGAGCTCGCGTTCTCTACGATGGTGATGGCTGTGATAGCTAGTATTAGCGGCCCCCGCTGACAGTGAGGCGGCGAACAAGTGCTGGGCCTGGTGAGCAGGCCGCGGACCCTACGGCAACGTTCCTGCCACCTGGCAGATACGGTGTAAGCCACCGAAAACGTGAGCCAATGAAGCGCGACGAGATGCCCTCGACGGGAGTAGAGATCTCACCATTTCGTCATCGTGTTGTCACCACTTTTCGCGTCTTCGCGCGGGTTGGCGCTCTTGCGAGGAGCCGGCTTTAAACCGATATAATCTACCCTGTATTACTTTTAAAAATTCCCAACATACTGAGTATGCATGTACGGCGAGTCTCCCGTGGTGAATATGCGACCGAGACTCGGCGATTCCTGGGTCGTAGGTGACACCTCGGCCAAGGCCTCTGAATTCGCTGCCCACCCACCGGATCCACTTCCTGTGCACGCCGCTACATCAAAGCACCACATAGCACTGGTATCCTCACTTCTCAGGGCCCACATCGTTCTAATGCCGTCTTTCTCAAAAGAAGGGCAACCTTCTGACACTCTGTCGCGGCGGAAACGGGTTCGAACCGACGGCCAGTGATTGCGCCGCTTTGTGCCAGTGGTTCCATCCATTGTGTTATGCACCGGTCACTGGGCATTACAAAGGCCCCGCCTGTGCACATGCTCGTTCTACTAACGGCTCTGATCGATGGCCAGAAACCCCCCCGTCTCCCAAATGACGTCGCAAGTTGCTCTGCGCCGATATGAAGACACTGCGGCAACCGCGCCGGTGGCTCCATGCCACGGATGACGGAACGCGCCACAGAAGAGACTCGAGTGTGAATGTGTGGAACAATACGTACCGCTGCCACGGTATGAACCCTGTGAACCATAGCCTCCTCCGGTCTCGACTCCCACGGCGGCGGGAGTCGAGCACTGGGTCAGGGTACAGGGCCGCCTCCATGGGGGGTGACGGCGGTTAGGTCACAGTGTCTTCGGCTTCGAGTCTATCGATGCTGAGTGCGCCGCACGGGCCCGCCTGCCATGCGGCACCGGATCTATGTACTCAGGCCAGGTTTTCATCCAGTAAAGACACCGACCTGCGTTCCTCGTCCCTGCCAGACAGACTCAGACGCTGTCCGTGTTATAAATGCGTTCCGCGTAGACAGTTGACATTGACATACACTGCGAGACCAGCGAGGCTAGTAGGCGATACAATTACAAGTAGTAGTAATGGGAAGAGAACAGGTATGAACCATGACTTACAATGGGAGGGAGTACGCCCCTTCTGAACCGAGCGAACTTATTTACGAGCATTACAACACGATCGATCGTATGCGCGAAAACCGAAACCGTAATCAAGACCAGTGACGAGGGCGAGGACGAGGGCGCAAGGATAGGGGCACGAGGAACACGAGGAACACGCGCGAGCGAGCGGACATCGACATCTTCCAAGCCAGCGCTCGCGCCTCCACGCAGCCTCAACCTTTGAGCTTCGAACCGCGAACGCTCAGTTGCCGACGAGCGGCGCCCGCTCCTCGTCGAGCGCAATGCCCCCTCCGCTGCGGCGGATCTTGAGCGCGAGGCCAACGCCCGCCTTGACGACCCAGATGAGGGAGAGGAGCGCGAACGTGAACGCGGACCAGCGGACGAACGCGGGGTGGCGCTGGCGCGCGAAGATCGCCCAGAGCGACCACGCGATCGCGATGCTCGCGGGCAGGTCGCCCTCGGCGGACGAGAACGCGTACGTCGCGGCGGTCGCCTCCAGGAAGAAGCTGTGCAACGTAACGGGTGACGCGTCAGTGACTGGGCGAGTAACGGAATAGGTCATAGTGGAGGTTTGGTCATGGCTGACGTCATGATGCATATACGCGAGGAGAGGATAGGAGAGGGAAGATACGCACAAGGCGAGGAAGGCGAAGACGTCAGTCCAGACTCCGGCAGGCTCGACAGTGGCGTCGACGCCAAACGCCTCGAAGGCGGTGAGAATGACGAGGACGGTGGTCCAGCCGTGGTAGAGTGAGAACGGAAGGTGGACGAATACTTCGTCCGCAGTGCTTTGCGGCTCGTGGTACTTCTTGACAATGTAGTAGATGTGCTGCGAACACAGCCCGTGTCAGAGTCAGAACGCGTGCCGGAACGGGGGAACCTTTTGAGTAGGTGGGAGGGGTCAGCTGAGGGACGTACCGTCACCGCCGAGCTGACAAAGAGCGCGAAGATGAAGGCTGCGGAACGCAGTTAATTGAGTTGGGACGCTGGGCGTGGAAACAGTGGGTTCGAGGGTTGAGGGACGTACCGGCGATATACCATTTCCTGGCCCAAAGGGTGACATAGACTGCATTGAGGACTGCGAGAAGGGGGAACCGCCAACTAATTCCGTCCACGATGACCTGCTTTCCACCCTCAAAGAACTGATAGATAATTGTGCCGAGAAGGAGAAGATGAATGAGAGACCTAGAGAACCCGAGATTTAGAACGGGAACAAGGGAATAATAGTAGGAGACGTGCCATATGAGGAACGCCCAGGGGGCTGGGGTCACGTAGGTTTCCTTGCCAGTGTAGTAAACGTCATTAGGGCTGGCGACCGTGTATATGTTGGACCCCAAGAACAAGAAATAAACCAAGACGTTGATGATCTAGCGAGGCGTCGCGGAAGCGTGAGTGGGGAAAGCGAACGTGCGTTGCAGACGAAGAAAGGGTTGGTGGCGCACCTGCAAGAAGAGACCATCGCGCCAGTTAGTACTCCGATGGAGAGGCATTGTGGCGTATTTGTGTTGCGAGTGTCGTCGAAGAGCAGCGGGCGGGAGGGAGGGAGAGAAGGAGGAGCGAGAGCGGTGAGGCTTTATAGGTGTGGTGAGTACCTGCGCAAGGCTGATGCAAGTGCACGCAGCCTGAGCGATGGAAATGCGGCTTTGACGTCAGGCACGCAACTTTCCGGACCCGGTGGTCTGGAACGCCCCACGTGGAGCCTTCCTTTTCTTGGCCTCCCACTGTCCCAGACGCATCCCACCCAGTCGTCTGTGGGATAGACGCACGTGAGCGGCGCGTGGAGAGACGGATTTGGCGTCGGACGAGCAGGGAGCGTGGAGGGACAAGGCTTGGGATGTCGACCTACGCGCCCCGCCATTCCCCGTCCGTCTTCTCCACCCCGGCCTCCACAACCCTCTTCCGCCGCCTCACATGGGAGGGCACCGTCCCGCTCGAGGTCCGCGTCGACCCCAAGGAGCTTCCCGCAAACTCGGATCGCGGCCTTGAATGCTACTATGTCCAGGCCCCACGCGTCAGCTACCTCCCCCTCATCGTCCCTGAGATCAAGCGTTTCCTCATGGACGTCGTCTTTGATGAGACCGCGGCGAGAGCTCTTAAGGAGGAGGACTGGTGGTTCGAGAGCGAGGAGGGCAGCTTGCTCAAGTGGTGCGTCCTCTGGTTTCAAGTACCCTTCTTTAGCCGTCGCGTTCATGTTCTCATCCCCTCGAGTGCAGGCATTGGCCTATCGGCCTCATCCACGACAATCATACAATCACTCTGTCCGCTCGTCCTAGTGCTCCTTCGTCGTTCTTCACTCCCCTCCGCCTAACCCTCCATCTCGCTTCCCCCCCGACCGAGAAACTCCTCCTCGCCCCCAATGCGGAAGCATGCAAGCAAGCCTTCATGGGCCAGCTCAAGGAGGCAGACTTCATCCGCTGGGGTAACACCAAGCGCATGACCGGCCTCCGCAAAGCGGAGCAGGATGGTCTCTGGGAGGGTATCAAAGAGCGTATGTCCCGCTCCCCCCATCTCCCCTTGTAGCGCTCAAATGTCTATGTCTCACGTTCTCACCTTGACGATCCTGCTTGGCTGCAGATAACTTCGATGAGTATTGGCGCGTCGCATCGAAGATCACGCCGACGACCGCTCCAACACGCTCAAACTCGCCTCCACCCCCTCCCTCATCTACATCGCTGCATACTCGCCCGCCGTCAGCGGATCCCCAATCGAGCGGCGGCCCAGATAGGGACGGCGCGATGAATGTTCGTAATGTACCCGTGCGGATTTACCTCCCAGATGGGCCAGTCCTGCAGGACTTGGTTCCTCCAAGGCTTGACGATGGTCAGTCCCTCATCCCTACATCTGTCGTCGTCGCATCCCCCGTCAAATTGGCGCCTTTTGTTCAATGCTAACATCGATCGGTATGCGTATAGGCGCGATGCACACCCTCGCATCCTTCCTGAGTGCCCGTCTTCCACTCCTCTTCCCGGAACCGGGTTCAGGAAAGCCCAACCTCGGATACGCGCTCATCCAGGGCGTGCCTGCGCCCGCAGACACAGAGATGGCATGGCTTGGGGCCTGTATGGCGGGCGCGGATGGCTGGGTGAACGTTTGTGTGGGGCTGCTGAGGGAAGGCGGACGATACCCTTAACGGATGCAGATTTCAAGGCTACTCAAAGACGTGCTAGTGGGGCGGAGGCCTGGGACGGCGTACAGAGGTGCAGCTTGGCAGGGCGAGATGTGAGCTGTATGTGCGGAGCTGTATAGACCTATTCCATGCCTGAATAAGGAGATGTGATCCGCCAGTGCGGTTGTGTGCTTGAGAGTCGATATAACCTCTCACCCGAGGACATTCCCTGAGTCGTGACTCACTTGCGACTCGCCAGGTTGCGCGCCGTGGGAAGCCTCAGTGAAGACAGCACAGCCTGCAACTATTGGGAGGGTGGCGCCAAGGAGGCCCCGCAACTTGGGACGATCTCGATGCTGCCTCTCCCCGCCTCCTTCTCGCGCACACACCCCCGACGGCCGGGCTACGGCTTGGGTTTGAGCTCGGGTTCTGGCCTCAGGCAGGCGCACTACCGCAGCACGCGCGACGTCCTCCTCTCGCGCGCACGCGTCACCAACCTCGGCTTCCTCCTGCTAGCTGCCTTCGCTGCACTCTCGTTCTTGCTCAACGCCTTTCACTACTTCACCGACCCCAGCAGCACAACGTATGATGATCCGGGAGGAGGCTATGGCCCGAGGGGAATATGGACGACACTGAAGAGGGACGGCGCACTCGATGAGATCGACCACCTCATCATGGTGCCCGGGCATGCCATTTGGACGGGGAGGAGAGTGGAGGAGAGGATAGACGAGGATGCGTGGGTCCTTGAGCCATACCAGCGCGGCGGGGGCCGCGTCGCTGCGTTCTTCAGGCATATTGCTGGAGGGTACGTTCCATTAGGACCCTTATATAGGCGTCGTTGAAAGGGGATTGAGCGGATGGCTGAAGCGGCACATAGGGCGCAGATGGCGCGGGAGGACGAGCACTCATTACTCGTGTTCAGTGGGTGAGTATCTGTTGAATCTCTCATACCATCCAAGTCAGAGTATACTGAGCGTATCCATGCAATGTTGTGTAGCGGCCAAACGCGACCGTCGTCTACAACGACCGAGGCCGAGTCCTACATGCGCCTCGCCTCTGTTTCCGACCTCCTCCCTACCACCCTCTCCTCCCCCAAGTCACAATCAAAGTCCTCATCACTACTGCGCGCGACGACGGAGGACTACGCGCTGGACTCGTACCAGAACCTCCTCTTCTCTATCGCGCGCTTCCACGAATACACCGGCCGGTGGCCGTCCAAGATCACCGTCGTCGGATACGAGATGAAGCGCCGCAGGTTCACCGACCTCCACCGCGCCGCGCTGCGCTGGCCTGCCGACAGGTTCGAGTACATCGGCATCGACGCCGAGGGCGACGACGCTGACGCCGCGCGGAAGGGCGAGGTGCGTCCCCTTCCCATCCTCCCATCCTCCCCGCCCCCTTCTCTGCCTCCTCACCGACACTGACTCCTCGCGCCCCCAGCTCCAGAACGGCTATCTGCCGTACACCGAGGACACGTACGGCTGCCACGGTGTCCTTCTCGCCAAGCGGCGCGCGCGCAACCCCTTCCTCCGCCACCACCCGTACTATTCGTCCGCACCCGAGCTCGGCGCGCTCCTCAACTGGTGCCCCGGGCCGCAAGGCGAGGAGGGCCAGACTGCCGTCTTCCCGGGACCACTACCCTGGGACCGCGCCTTTGTGCGGGAGTAGATCTAGAACGGCCCACGGCCCACGATGCGATCCCCCAACTTCCACTGAAGCTCGAGATCGGACGGCTGTCTGTCTACTAACGGTGGCGTTCGCCAAGACTGGCTAGCAGCATTCAATGCTCTTTGGATTTGGGCTTGGAGGGTCTGCATATGCCAGCATCCCGGAGGCATGCAGACCTTCTCTGGTCGGGAATGCGGCGTAGAACCGCACATGCTTGGAGTACAGTCTCACTATGTACCGGGGACCAGTCGGGCCCCACGAGGGAATGTCCAGTCTCGGGATTCGTGTGTCTGTTAGGACTCTTCAGCTGTTGTACGTTGCGCCACAACCACGCCGCACGAACTCACGGCTCCTGTATCTCCACATGTAGACGTGAGATTACTTGACCCTTCGTAATAATACCCCTTGAGCGTGTAGCTTCTAGATGTATATCCCAATGATCATCGCCATTGTTTTTCAGATTGCCTCGCCGTTGTTCTGAGGGTGTGCTACATGCGCTTCATATTGCAGTAGGGAAGAGAACTTCGAGCAAAAATGGGAGAGCGAGACAACCCTATGGGACGCTGCACCTACTACTGAATCAGCTATGTCACAGCGACGGCGCACACTGCCGTTGCGCGGTGCGTCCATACACGGGAAGACAAGCTTGCAATATAGTTGGTACTTGAGTAGTTCAGTGGGGGGGGAAGAACTCTGGCTATAACGATGATACAACAAACAGGCAATCAGGCGAATACATAAACAGATATGTAGGACATAAAAACGCAGCCGCGGAAATCGATACAAACACAACATGGGAATTCGACGACGATGATGGTGAGATTGACTGTGAATGTGACTGTGAGAGGGAGGACACGGGGGATGATGACGATGGTGTGCGGGGGTAAATATGTTATTATACAACCCCTCCTCGGAGACCGGGACCAAGACAAATCTGATGGGCGAGCTGGACGAACGAAAGGACACGGAAAACAGACCGACGGCAGAAGATGAGCATGAACGACTGTGTAGGGAGTCTGGAGCGGAAGCGAGAGCGAGCGAGCGACTGTGCGTGGGACAAGACATAGATACAACACCAGTACGATGATATTGTAGAACCGGGTTCGCCGGAAATCGAGTTGAACGTGAGCTGCCAAGAAGGAACGAGCGCGACAAGTCCGAGAGGAAAGTGGAGGAGCAGGGAACACTCCTCGGAGGGCGCATCTGCGCCATGAGAGAGCGAATGCGACAGCGAATCGAGGATGCGTTAGCGGGACACGATCGAGGACGACAGAACCGAAGGCACAAGCCGGGGGAGCTCATGACTTCCCAGTGAGCGTTTGAACGAAGCCTCTGAACCCGCCAAACCGATGATGCTTGCCAGCGGAAGAACCACCTGCGCTGCCGCTGCCGCCCCCGTTCCGCGCATGCCCGTACGGCGAGTGCGAGCGCGGGAAGGAGTCGTGTGCGAGGAGGCCCATCTTCATGAGCTTGTTCGCGCGGGCCCGCTCGCGGTCCTGCTCGCTCAGCGTGCGCTGCGCGATGATGTCAGGCGAGGCATGCCGTGAGGGCGCGGTCGACACGCGCGAGAGCGGGATCCCGAACGAGCCACCGGCTTGAGTTGCGCTGGGAGACTCAACATATGGCAGGTCGTGGTCGGGTGTACGAGAGCGGACGATCTGTGGCAAACGGCGGTCATCGAAAGAGGACGAGGAAGAGATGGGCGGGAGCGTCCGCGAAATGGCCGGTGGTCGGGCGTGGGTGGCGGTCCCCTCGGGGCTCGGAGACAGTCGACTGGAGCCCATGGCCGCGCTGCTCGACAACGAGGACTTGTGGCCTGGAGGAATAGATTTCTGCGGAGACAAGAAGGCACCTGTACTGTCGGTAGTATCGCCTGTGAGGTGTTCAGTATGGAGGCCGTCGCTTCTCAGCGTAGAAACTCACCATCGGAAGTATGAGGCCGCTTTGGTTTACCCTTCCTCGGCGCCTGAGGGCCCCTCGTCGGCCGCTCTTCCAAGCTGAACTTCCTGAACCCGCCCTCCGATGCCCTCGCACGCAGCGTATCCCTCGGAGTCGTCGGGCTCCCCACAGCTGTCTCCCCGCTCCCAGGTCTGGGCCTCGTAGGACTCCGCGGCATGGGCCCAACGCCATCCAAGTCCAGCCCGATCGCGCGCTCTCGTTCCTTTTCCTCCTTCTGCTTGAACCGCCGCTCGATGGCCAGGCTCTCGCCGTAGGCGGCAAGCTTCGCGCTTAGTGGGGTCCGCCCTCCAGGGAGCGACCCAGCACCACCCAAGCTCCCGAGCCCGCCCGTCGATCCCGTGCTCCCGACCATGCCAGCGCCGAAACTAGGCAGGTCGATTTCGATGTTCTGCATGTCGAGGATATCCTTCTGCGCGCGCTGCACGAGGGCCTCGGCCTGCGCGTGGGACGAGATGGCACGGATGTCGATGTCCAGCGGATGCGCGCGCGAGCGAGGTGGAGACATCGTGCGCGCGCGCGAGTTGTGTTGCCGCTCGCGCTCCACGAGGTAGTTCATCCGTGCCGCCGACACCGAGGAGTCAGTGCGCATGCGGCCGCAAACACCGACGAAGTCCTCGTCTAGCGGGAGCTCGAGCGAGCCTTGGTCGGGGGACTGCATCTCTAGCCCAAGCGCGGGGCCCGGGCCGGGCGTGACGGGCAAGCTCGCATCTGTGCTCGTGCTGATACTCCCGAAGCTGTCCCCGCGGGCGCGATTGTCGACGTTTTGGATGCCGAGCAGCGATGATTGGGATTGTGACAGGGGTGGGGAAAGAGGGGCGTCCAGTGGGAGCGGTTCGGGTGGCGGCCGGTTGATACTGAACGGGCAATCAAACCCAGATTCTAGTGGCAAGGCGGGCGATGGAAGGGGCGACGTCGTGGGCGACTCGCGGGACGCCCTCGACGGGGGGCGTTCCTCCGGCGGTGGCTCGGCTGGGCACGGGGTGTCCTCATTCTCCAGCGCGAGCCCCAATCCGATGCGCGGCGAGATGACCTCGCCATAGCCTTCCTCGTCTTCGTCATCCACGATCGTGTAGCTGCGGTGGCGGCGGTTCGTGGCATCGACACTGGGATCCCGCCCCCACTCTCGCAAACGTGACTGCGAAGATGCACTCCATGGCGATCGCGGACTGTTCGGGCCCTGGATGTCGCCCCGGAGAGAAGGGATGCTCCCGCTCCCCTTCAAATCCAAGTTGAGCCCAGAACGCTTCGACCGCACGGCACTCGTGCCAGTTGCACTGGGGTCGAACCGGAGAGACCGGGAGGAGCTCTCGCCAGCAAGCCCGTCGGGCTTTTGGAGTGTTGACTGGCCGGACGATGCGGACCGACCGTGCGGCCGGAGGATGCCGGAGCGTGGTGGTGGGCTTCTGTGGCCTTGAGGTTGACTTTGTGGGAGTGCTGAGTGCTGGGGCGAGGGCGACTGCGCGACACGTTCTGCAGGCGTGCTGGGGTTCTGCGTCGAGGATGATCCTGAGCCCGAACGACTCCGCAGGCGCTCCACTGATAGCTTCCGGTGCAGCTCGACTGCCAAAGGAGGGTACGGGGACTCGGACTCGCTCGAGCTTCCCAGCCTGCTCCGATTGCTGGGCACAGTCGCCAGCGCTGGTGGAGACAAACCTCCAGCAGAGGACAGGGGGCCGGTTTCCGATGCCCTCGTTCTGAGAGGCGAATGTGCTGACGCACCTCGGCTGCGGGCTCGCCTCTGTCCGTCCCCACGTTCGCGCTCAGGAACGGGAGATGGCGACGATGACGCGATGGCTGAACTCGAGTTTCCCGTGCCCGTAAAGCTGTTCCTGCTCTCGGGGGTCGCGATACCCGGCGACGACACGGACGACGCTGACTCGCCAGCCGCCTTCTTGAACATCGACAGAAGCGACAGCTTCCCGCGCAGCCGTCCCGGAGTCGACGACGTCGACATGACCGAGGTATCAGCATCCGTTCCGGCAGATCGCGGTCGTCGCGATGACGAGAACGATGGTCGCCCTGAAGACTTGACGGGGTGGTGAGATGACCCTTGAGCCTGGCTTGTGCTCATGGAGTGACTGTGGGCCGGGTGGGGTGGTGTGTCGAATATTTGCGGCAGTGACGGTCGGCGTGCCCATTCCTGCGGAAACTCGTGCCCAGCCGATGTCCCGGGAAAGGACTCAAGCGACGCCGACCCTGCTATCGGCGGCGGCGATGTCGAGCATACCGCATCATGTGGGAGGATTCCAGCGAACGGTGGCACGGTCGGGAGGGGGGTCTTGAGCATGCTGAGTGCGTTGTCGATCGAGGTCTTCATCCGGAGCTTTTGCTGGCGGAGTTTGCCTTCGATGTCCTGCCTCGAGTATATGCTCACAGTGTCGAATTCGGTTGCGTGAACGGCTATGGACCCGCTGACGGCTTCGCGTTCACGGAGGTCCCTGTCCTTCTCGTGGGTCCATTTGCTAAGAAGTTCCGCACAGCTGGTCCAACCGTTCTGTCGCGCGACGCTTTCGGGGGTGACACCATGTTTGTCGGGACGATCTGGGTGCGCACCATGCAGTAGGAGAGTGAGGACGACTTGCTCGTGACCGTTTGCGGCCGCGAAATGCAGAGGGGTTGAACCTGACGTTCCAACGATGGGCGCTGAAGTGTCCCTGTGTTTGTCGCTCGAGTACTTTCGAGGAAGTCTGAATGATAGAAGAATTTTGGGCGATAACAATCAGCCACGAATGTAGATATGCCGATCGAGGTGCTCAATTCCGAGGGTTCTCTGCCAAGACCGACCTCTGTTTTACCCCCCCCCTTTCTTCAACGAGTTCCATCAAAACCCAAGGGCATCCAGACCAAAGCCCACAAGAATGGAGCACCTCTAATGAAATAACGTACCTGGGGGCATTGACATCTGCGCCGCGCTCAATGAGCAGACGAACTATGAGGTCGTTCCCGCCCGAGCTTGCGACATGAAGGGGGAGTACGCCGTCGACGACAGAGTTGACGGGTTGGCCATGATCGAGGGCATAAGTTACAAGGCCAAGGTTGCCAGAGGAGGCGGCGGAATGGAGGCCAAGGTGGGGGACTGCAGCGCGGAGGTGAGGCACATCGGGATGGAGAAAAAAACGGAGGGAGCACGCACAGTCTAGGGTGACGTTGTACTTGGCCTCCGTACGCTGATTGCGGGAGACCCCAGGCATAGAAAATGAGAGGCGAAAAGGTGGATACGGGCTGAGAGAGCGTCGGAGGGCGCGGAGGAGGGGAGTTTACATGGGCCCTTTGGGGCAGATATAGATAGGCGAGGGGCGGAGAGATCTGGCGCTACCGCAGATTTGTTGGGCCGGTCGAGAGTCGAGTTTCGCCAGATGAGGTCAGCGGGGGAGCAAGATGGGCTCAAAACATCGGAAAGACAGCCGGAGGGGGAGGCGATGCAGCGTCCGGTAGGCCAGCGGAGGAGGCTGGGAGAGGGGGACAGACGAGGCTGGCGGCAAGAGAGGAGGGGAGCTGAGAAGAGGAGGCCACAGACGCCCGACAGACAAGACAGAGGCGCCGGAGAGCCCGTACCGGACAGGCGCCTTCCATTTTATTTGTGTTGGATGCAGACTAACGCAGCCCATCTGACCGGCCTCTAGATCTCCCAGCCTGTGTCTCTCCCGACCACCAAAGATTCTTCGTCCATTTCCCTCCCCCATCGCATGACAGACTCTCCATATATCACTCCTTGGCCCTGTCTATGGGGTGATGATACGATCCCAACTTCAATCACCCTCTTCCCCCATCCCTTCTTCAACATAGCCCGCAAATTATCGTTCTATCTTCACCGCCCTTCGTTCGACTCCCGACCACACCGCTCTGATCCCGGTTCCACGCATGAGCGACCCGAGATGAGAAGCAGCTTCACGTTTGCCCCGGCCCCGCTCCCAAGTTGGCGACCTTGTGGAGTCTCTCTTCCCCTCCCAGTGCTTCTTCATAGCGCCATCCCCTCCAGCTCTCCCATGCGTCGTCTGATCATCAACTCAACGCCCCGTTCTGTCTTCCCCGCGGGCTGTGCATGTCCTCGATGCAGCGACTGACTTCCGAATTCTCGTGTCTGTTCTGCAGCGCTCTTTCCCAATCGGCACTTGTGCCTCCGAAAGGGCCCGCTCTCCCCGAGTGCCACTTGGCGCTGTCGAAGCTTCCTCTCGCGCCCACGCCCACGGGTCGACGCCCGGTCTCCAGCCCACGTAATTCCTTGGCGATCCGATTTTTCCGTGGCATTTTCTTGTGCCGAGCCCTCTGATATAATAACGTCGGACAGGTGCGGATTCCAACGATCGTGTTCGCATTTATCTGCCCACTTGTACCTCGCCGCAGGCCCACCTGCTCGCTCACGCACCCTCTACAGTACTGTATGCGTCTGCATGAGTATTTTCAATCTCCGTGCGCGAATCGGGCATGCCCTAAGCACCGGTCCGCGCGGAAGAAAACACACACACCCTTCGGCCTTCGGGAAGCTCCCACTCCACCTCCCGGGCCATCTGGCACCAGCTTATCTGCGCTTGTGGCGGCCCCTTCGACTTCCCATTCGTCCGCTCCGTTCTCGCCCCGCATCGAGACGAGGTCGCAGGCACGCCCGGCCAGAACCGAATTCGAATCCAGGCTCGCCCGAGCTCCCCCACACTTGACATTTAAACGTGGGGGGTTCGAACCTTCTCCATGCCTGCGCACCCTGGGTGAGGTTCGTCCAATGCCATGTCGGGCAAGGCGTATGTGATGATGTCTCGGTGACAGGCGAGGAACATTCGAACAAGAAGAAGGCCGCGGAAGCAGATGTCCAGTTGATGCTTTGATCATGTTGCTGATATGTTGATGGTCGCCCACAGGATGTGCCGTTCGGTGTCCCACCATTCACAGCACGCAGACAGCGCACGCCACTCGGAGCGGATTTTACTGTGATAAGAGGAAGGACCAACGGATGCGGTCAGGCATATGTGGCACTCCGCGGACACCACAAACCCGAGCGCACGCCCGTACAGTAAGTCCACTCACACCCTCGTCTCTATGCGCTCGCCCATTGATGACGTCTTCTAGTACATGCGCCCGCTGTTCCCGTCGCCTAGAAGCAGATGCCTGATGCGATGCGCGCGCAGAGGGCGCCACCATGTCGAGGATTCGATCGTCACTGTGCGCGGAGGGGCCGCGCCCAATGCATAGTTGAGCATTGTCGATCCCCGTCAGCGTCGTCCATCTCGAACAACTGAAGTATAACCCAGGCGCTACGATCATCTTTGGGTGCGCCACCCTCAGTCGGTAACAACGGAGGGCACGCTTCTCGTCCTCGAGCTGTTTCGGTGTTCGCGCAACCTGTTTGCGGCTATGCCACATCTTGTTGTGCCCAGAAACAGGTGGGTCTTGGTACGTCCTTGGGCTCTGACCACATACCCGTTCGGGTTTAATTAACATAACATTGACTGCCTTTAGAGAGGAGATAGCGGACGACAAAGTGCGCACCAAGGGTCGATTTATACGGCACAATGCACTAGAACTGCGCTTCGTGTGCTCGGAATCAATCCACGCAAAGTCCACCGTGCTTCTTTTGCGATCGGAACGTGCGAAATCGAACCCTCCCGGAGAGCGGGGAGGGTCTGTTGACGGAATGCGTTGGTGTCATCGGGCCCGCGGCCACAACGAGGGGCCGTGCGCTGCGCCGAGTTTCTGGCGAATAAGTTTGAACTTGCTCCGCCAACAACCCGCCAATCACACGGGTGCACCAGCGGGCCCACTGGCAAGAGTGGCTAAACCCGGACCACTGCGAGCATCACGCCAAAACACGATTGGAAGAACAGTGCCACTGCGACTCGAATCGTGGTCGGCCATCGCCGCGGTCCAACGTTCGAGGCTTGTGAACGACTTTTCCCTACGAGAGAAACGAGCAGCGATCCACCTCCACCACTGCTTCGTCGTGACTCGTCGGACCGCAAGCGATTTCCCCACTGCGAGTTCCCAGGCAAAGTCCAAGGAATCGAGTGCCTAGGCTCCCACGAACGGGCAAGACAGGTGTTTCCGGAATCTCCAAGGCACAGACGGGATTTGTGTGCACGCATGTATGTATCAATCCACCGAGTCTCAACTTGCCACTTTCAGCAGAGTCTTTGTCGCTGCCAGGCCGAGGTGAATTGATTCAGGTCCGAGCACTGTACTTATTCATCCGACATCGCGTTTGCAATCTCATGTTTATCACCATGGACCGAGGAGTCGGGTCACTGCGGGCCTTGTGCCTGGATCTGCTATCTCAGGAGGTTTGGACGCGAGGAACGACGCCGACGAGGGCCGAGGACCAACTTCAACGTGAGTTCGCGGTGCTGTACGTAATTCACATAGGTGCCGAAGTACAGCCCGAGATGCCTGTGCAATCGCGAACTCGCTCGGCTCCATGTGGCCATCGTTCCTGTGCCCGCTGGAAGAGCGCAAGTACTGGCTATTCCCGGTAGGAGTGTACGCCGAAAAGCGCGGCCTACACTATTCCGCGAAGCGTTTTTCGAGCGCACTAAGGCTCGGTCGGTGACAGACAGCCTTCAATATAGCCTTCTTGAGCATCATCGTGCTGCCACTATCACTGTGTCCACGCCGGCAGTGAACACCGTCTACATGAATATACGCGTCAGGGGTATGCTTTGGGGCCATTTCCATTAGGTTTGTCAACACCTGGTATCGTCTCGTCGCTTCCACAACGCCCACGTTGGCACCGCGGCGACTTTGGCGGTGGCCGCTCCACCTCCGTCGATAGTTCCGCGTCCGTTCCGGATGTCTCCACCATGTAGCTTCCGCTCAGTGTGTTTCAACCTGAGGCCGAGGAGGATGCCCTGACTGGACAGACGGACCTCGCGGATTGCCAGCGTGGCGTCCTCATCCTTGACGGACCTCCAGCGTCGGCCTCGCCATTCTATGATTAGGGACGGAAATGGGTTCCTAAGAGGATATCTCATGAGTGTTGGCTTCGCGAGCGGACGACGGATAAGGGGCGTACTAGGGGAGCACGCTGACAGTCTGGGGCATCGCATGATGCACGGTGGGCAGTCCATGATGCTCCCTGGACAATGTATCGGGGACGTTGAGCCCATTCTACCCGTAGATCAGTATCGTGACAGAGGAGTGTAGCCGAACCACTCACTAGGCAAGACTTGGCCTCTGGCCCTTCTATCGTCTGCCTCGGGAGACAACCCTGGCCCAGCAGCTATGTGCAATCTGCGGTTTTTTTCATCAATTGGTTAAAAAGCGAGGCAGGAGAGCGAAACTCGTGCCTTCCACCACGGCTCTTTGCTTCAATACTGACGCTTGTAGATGTCGTCATTTTTCATGGCTGACGCGGCTGGTCATTGAGTTAGAAGCCGTAGTTCTGCCGACAGCCACGCTCAATCTTCACGGCTCGATGAGTAAAGAGACATGGTGGATCACACTACATGGAGAATCTGGATGAGTAGCGCGTATTCACGAAGTGCTGGAATCTGGAGCATTGACTACTGTAGGGACCCGGGGACTGGCCGGACTGCGGTAGACGACTAATCGAAGTCCACCATTGGCAACCGCATAGCGCCTTGTGAAATGACCAAGAGAAGATTAGTATGACGCGCCGCTGCCACGCACGTAAAGTCCAGCCCCCGCGTCCCCGCGTCTTAGGCCCGTCGCTGGTCTCGAGTCGAAACTTTGCATATGAGGGTTGTCCGACTCCGAGGCACAGGTGCAACGTGTCGGCGGCTAACCACAGGGTCGCCGAGCAGCATCATCATTGATCTGAATAGAGCAGTATCCATAGATGACTAGGCTGGAGAGTCTTGCAAGGTTAAGATCTTCGGGAGTCTGGGAGAAGGATTGAAGTCAATCATGTTCGGATCCGCTTCCTCTCGACGGAGGTACCGGGAAGGGTCCCGGATCAGATCGGATGAAGGCGCCTACATGATGTGGTTGCCTGAGCGCCCCTCCAACTCTCTCCAACTTCGTCGCAAACCCACCAATGCCGCCCTCAAAGCCACATCTCACAGGGCTGAGGACGGCCGCTACATATGATGGCTTCATATACGACTACTCGATCATATCCTCTTCTGTGTGGTTTGGGTGCGCGCCTTCCGCCACCCACCACTAGGATAATACACCGATGTCGACAAGTCGCGTCAACCTCGCTCCCGTCCGCTTTTATCGCGTGGGCAAGACAGCGTCGAAGCCACTGTTGACTCTCGCTCAACAGACAATCGATACTGTGGGTTCAATTTCAATTATGGACCTCGCGGAGGTTGGTAGCAGACACTAATCGTGGTTGTGCTAGGGAGCGTCCGATGGCCGTGGTGACTCAACAGGCCATGCTCCGATAGAAGTCTGCAGCCAACAATCGCCATCCAGTCGTGTTACCCAGCACAGAATTCGTCCATTGGACGCGCTTATTCCCTTGTCTGGACACCCGACTGTCCAACTTGCTCATCATCGTGCAGCGTATCGACTCACTCTAGCAGTCGGAACGAAGTCAGCAGTCGTATGTTCCTTACTACAGTACCCACGTTGCTGGTGCCAACTCGCCTGACCCCTTCGACCCAGACCCTGAATTGGTTGACAACTCGCCAAACAGCCTTCATCTCCAACCCATCGCTGCCACCTCGATGCTACTCGTGAGTCACTCCCAACCCCACATCGTCGCGCTATGGCCTCCGTTCACTCGTCCGTCGGCCTCTGTGTGGGTTTATTCTGCCTGAGGACCGCGCTCGGGACTTCACTGACCCGCTCTTGACGTGGTCCGAACGTCCTTGTACCGGGAGCCCAGCCTCGAAAGACCGTGGACCTCGCAGACGACGTAGTGCGCATTCATGTGGCGCATAGCTCTTCTGGGCCCGTTCTGGAGGAGGTCCTACTGAGTTATGCAAGACGGTCAACCATACGCCACAACTGCGCGACCTCCACTTGAGGCGCTTATTGTGAGACTTCGCAGAATGGCTGGTCTGAAATGGTTTCTCCGCCACAAACATCGCGCCCAACGCTTGCGGACAGGCTCATCCGCATGCAGCCCGAGACTCTGAGGGGGTGGGGGGGGGGGGGGGGGGGAGAGTAAATAATCAATTTAATTT
>BACB01001386.1:0-91753 GCA_000338015.2 Ganoderma multipileum BCRC 37180
GGGGGGGGGGCGAGATAAATATCAATTTATTAACACTACCGTTCCGCGAATGATATGGGGATTGTCAACCCAAGTCAACAGCTTACTATCGTCGCGATCATCTTGCCTGGGCCACTAGTTTTTGGTGATGTCATTGGCTCGCATTGCCAGCCTCCTTCTGAAGCCTCGTTTCGAAGTTCACTTAAGTCTGACGCACTTCAGTGAGCCATGCCCGTCCATCTCAGACCTCTCAGTCACCATGTCTATATCTCAAGTCCTAGGCTTCCCTCGCTTACCCTTTCACTTTCGCCTCAGGCACTGCGACAGATGCTTTAAAACCAACTCAAGATTTCAATGCGCTGGATGCCATGCCGTCGTGTACTGCAGTAAAGAGTGCCAGAAAGAGGCTTGGCCCGAGCACAAGTGAGTAATCCATTTTTGTTCGCACATCTGCGTTATCCCATCCCTACGGCATGCTCATGTCTACGCCAGGTCGACGTGCACGTCCCAATCCAACGCGGACCGCAACCTTCAAGCGAGCCATCTGGGCTACGTTAGTTCCCTGTCCCTCATCAACGCCCTCGAGGAATGGATGGAAATCCGGCGGTGGTGCCTGTACAATCTCATGTGCGCCCTCGTTCAGCTCGAGGGCGGCATCGACGCCATACTCGGGGGCGATGCCAGTGCCGTTCCCGTCTCGCGGAAAGCGCTCATCCTCCTCCTCGTCCCCGTCCATCGCGCTAATCATGACGGCAATCCTTCCTTGGCCTTCCGACTTGGCCACGCCTCAATCACCGACAAGGACAGCGACGACTTCCTTCGCATGAACTGGGAGCACATCAAGAACAGGGCACAGTTCGTGACCATGGGCGCCGTCCTTCTCTCCGGGCTTCTGAACTCGAAGGAGAGGGATGACCTGGTGGCCCCGGCCGGGAGGATCCCGGTCGTGTACATGGTGCACGGCACAGACATCGTCAACCCCCACGCGTTCACTCTCTACCACCTTCCTCTCCGGTATCTCCATCAGCGAAAGTACCTCTTCCTGGGCGGCTCCTGGACGACCCTGAGTGCCTGGAAAGGCAGTTGCAGGACCCTCAGGAGCCCTCAGGCCGTCAGGCAACTAGTTTCCTGGCAGCCTGAGGATCCTGGGAGCTCCTGTCACGCGTATCAGGAAGCTCCAGGAAGCTCAGGAGCCGCCAGGGAGCCGCCCAGGCAGATGCACTTTTGCTGATGTCGACGGCAACCTGAGGGACGCCCCCGACATGCGCACGCGAGCGGCGTGCGAGGAGCTGGTGGCGATCATAAAGGACCTTCTCGACAAACCGCTTTTGTTCCAGCGGGCTGAGGACCGGCAACGGCTGGAGCCCGAGTGGGGGGTCTACGGGCGGACGGGCGCACAGAAGAAGAGGTGGAAATGGATGCAGCTCACAGCCGATCAGAAGAGCTGGAGGTTGTGGGACAAGCTGACGGACGAGGCGTACCCCGGTCGCACGTCGCGCTTGACTCCGCGCCAGGTCTTGATGCTCTTCGACTTCCGGCCGCTGATGGCGATGAGATGATGGTACGTACGTTCGAGCTTTTCGCCTCGTCGTGTTAGACTGACGGGCGCGGTGCGTCTTTCAGAGCACTTCGGTCCGACGGCTCGGATGGAACGGTTGGGAGAGGATGGTGCGTGCGCGTTTTGACGAGCTCGGTAAGTTATCGTGACCGACCACACGGTCCAACAGGTTCGGCTTTAGGATCTGAAAGGATATAATACAGTATGGATACGATGTATGCGTAGCATAGAAAGCACTAGGATGGGGAGGGAACAAAGGCACGGCGATGTAGAATGACGTACAGCAACTTGTGAATTTGACGCAGCACGGCAGGACCACAATCAACAAGACTATAAGGTAGGAATCAAGAAAACAACGACGCCAGGTACGTGAACGAGTACTTACAAATGCCACAGCGGGCAGCGGCGACCATTATTCAATGCAGCTGAAGTATTGCCCCTCAGGTCAACAGCTTCTGCATTCTAAAGCTTGTCCTCGGAGCTTCTCAATGATCGTTAATTGACGAAATACTCGTTCGTAGGCAACTACGCAAGGCTAGCTCTGCCTATCTAAGCAACATTCAATGAGATATATAAAATCGCACTAATCTCCCTTCTTCACAAACCGTCCAACCCGATGCCAGAATAAATGCTCCTCAGGCTCGCCATCCTCCCCCCACACGCTTCCTTCCGCCCACACATCCATCTTCTCCACCCAAACGTGCGTCCGTCGGTCAAGGCGACATCCATCCATCGCGTACACCCACACCGGCGCCCAGAACCGCTGCCACCACGCGACGTCCGCCCGAGGGCTCAAAACGTGCTCGTAGAAGAGTAGGGTCCCGCCCGGCCTGAGCACCTCCCGTACGAGCGCGGTTAGCGTCGACTCGGGTTCCGGGACGGTACAGAGAGAGAGAATCGAGACGAGTGTGTCGACGGTGTGCGCGCCTCCGAGCGCAGACGCAATCAGCGCTGTTTGCTCGGCGCCGTACGGGACAATCTGGAGCGTCCTGGCAGCCTCGGTGAAGCCCTGCTTGGCGGCGGTGTCGCGGATTTCGGCGTGCATGAGGGCATTGGGCTCGAGAGCGACGTATTTGGTGACCTTAGTCGGGTCGAGGTACAGTGCGGTGTGCCCGTGGCCTGCCATGTCGATGAGCCTGGCGTGCAGGAGGGGATAAACAGTGAAGGGAACTACGTACCAGCTCCAATATCTAGGACAACACCAGTGCAATTTCTCGGGAGGAGCTCTTGCTTGACCGACCGACTGTTCTCGTCTATCCCATCTCCATACAGCTTCCAAACATGCGCCATGAAGATGCGGGAGATCTCAGGCGGCCGGAAAATGAGGAGGGGATCCTTCAAAACCGCGATTAGGGTGGGCACGAAGGCTGTCCCGATGGTGGCTTTGAGTTGTCCAAGGAGTCCAAGGGCCGCAGAAATTTTCATGGGGGAGTGTGTGCCGTAGGAGAACGGGGGAAAGAGCGAGGTCAGGCTCCTTCTACGTGGCACGGCGGTCACAGGACAGTGAGTTGTAACTGGAAAGCTAGGTTCGTCTATCATGGGAAACCGTGGTTAGGCATCTTCGTCTTGTGATCGGGCGGCGAAGATGGGCGTCCATATGTCTCTCTCGGCCGCCTATCGCAACCCTGGAGGTAAAAAGCCTGTAAACATGCATAAAGCAGACCCAGGTCGCACAATGTCGACCGCCTTCAAAGTAATGCTCAGCGAGGCGACACGTTGCCTCCGAGTTCGGGGTCGGAGGCTCGCAACGTCGACTTCCGCACGTGCGCCAAATTTCAAGTTGTGACTCCATCGATCATTACTGGCATGTGTTCGTGGGGGACTATCTTATAGGCTCGATCCCCCACATCGCTTTCACTTTTGCTCCTGTCGTCAAGCTTCAAATTTCCTCATTGACTTCAGGAAGCTTAATTACTGGGGACCCATTCCCCTTGGATAGGCCGACAATGGCACCCAGCATAGTACCGGCTTTTTCCGAGGTCAATGCATTGCTCTCCAACTTCAACGCTTCACTTGACGGTGCTCTTCGTGAACGTTCCTTCTCGTGAGCACCCCAAATCCTTCCAGATTCGCCCAGCGCCTTTCCTAATGGATTCCAGTCTCGAACAGGTGCTCGTATTGGGATATATGTAGTCCCTCTACATCTGCTAACACTCCGTCAGGTCCATGATATCGCTGCCGCAGTTGCACGCTCCTTATCAAGCATACACAGACACCAGAACACATTAATCCCTGTCGGCACACTTCCCCCAGAGGTGCTCATTCGTGTTTTCGAGTCTGTCGCCGCTCCTTCCCCCGACGTCCATGACACGAAGCCCCGTAGACCAGCGCAACGGGCAATCATGCTCACTCGTGTGTGCTCTTCGTGGCGCGAGATCGCGCTAAGTACGTCGCACTTATGGTCCCAAGTCGTCGAAGAGGACTCCCCCCGTCTAGCCAGATTATTTCTGCGCCGTTCTCGTGCCGCCGATATCCGCCTCTACGCTTCCTCCCAGAGGTTTCCCAGCAAGCCGAGTTCTGTGTGGCAAGACGTCCTTCAAAACCACTCGCATCGCGTACACGAGCTGCATCTGCAGCTGTGCTTCGTGACCTCAGCTGAGACATATGTCGATGATCTCTCCACTCCTTTGCCCGCTCTCGAGATCTTGACGTTCAAGACGGACCTCCCAAGACTACTTTCCAACATTCAATTTCCTCCTACACCCCTCATCTTTGGTGGACAGGCACTACAAAATCTCAAGACCCTGGTCCTGAGCCGGGTACACTCATTCATGCCCGGCAATCCGCTCCCAAACCTCGTCAACTTGCAACTGCACTGCGTAGGGGACGGGCTTCCCACGGCCCAGAATCTCCTCCATGTTCTCTCAAACTGTCCGCGCCTGGAGACCTTCAAGTTGTTCGCATGGTTCTCCGGGCCGTCGTTCGACTTTGACAACAGGTCGAATCCCCAGCCCATCCCCCTCCGCTCCCTCAAGGCGCTCTGGATCAGGCACCTCCACATCATGCCCACCCTCGCGCTGCTCTCCAGGCTCGAGTTCCCCGCCGAGACCACGATCCGTCTCGGGAACCTCCACGACCTCTCAGGGCACTACGCACCACGCACCCCAGGCTCACTCCTCCCAGATGGACGGCCGTCCCCGTTCGAGCGCATCACGGGCCTCACCCACCTCGACATCATCGAGGAGCGGGAGGAGCGCGAGAAGCGCGGTCCCGTCGACCGCACAGCGCTCTACGTCGTCGCGCACGGCGCGCGGGCGGGGATCTGGATCCACCTCGCCGTCGAGAACAGGACGACGAACGAGCGCGTGAGGGACAGGCTGTTCGGGCAGCTGCTGGACATGCTCCCGACGGAGGCGGTCGCGAGGCTGCGTGTGTCCACGCTCGGCCTGTCCGCGGCACGCGTCGCGCACGTGCTCGGGGGCACGCCCACGCTCGCGACCCTCGTGCTGCGATGGCCGCGTGTTCCCAACCCGACCGGGTTGGGGCTCGGGACGATCCTCGACGACCTTGGTTTTGCCTTGGCGCCGAGGTCGGACTCGGAGGAGGGTGACGACATGGATGTCCCCGTCCCTTTGCTGAAGTCATTCACGATCGAGGTGGATGGGACTTGGGCTCCAGCGCTGGCGACCGCCTTCGTGGAGGCTATCAAGGCGCGGACGCGCTGTGGTCACCCGTTGCGGGAGGTCGCGTGCAGTGCCCAAGGAGCGGAGCATATCTCCCTCATGGGTCATCTTCAAGACCATGTGGAGACTATTGAGCTCACTGAACAGAAGCTGTGGGAGGTGACGAGCATCCCGTCCGTGTGGGCCGTTGCGAATGACGATGGGAGCCTGTTCCTGCGGGAGTTACGCTACGGGTGGACAGTGCCCCGCGATACCTACAAGTCGAACTCTTGGGACATATAGTAGGAATTTTCGACAGCAAGCTTTGAAAATCATGTCGGCGACATCGCATGCCAATGTTAACATATGATGACGGGTCTCCGCGTTGTTATGCCGTGGATCTGACGCAGGCAGACAGTATGTGGCCGAACAAAATTGCATATCCGAGAGCCTTCAAGAAAGCGATGACCCCAGAGCGCCTCAAAACGCGCGTATGCCGTGCTCTCCGTCCATCGGAGCCGTCGGATCCACGGATTCTCTGACATAGCAGCCACAGTGAGTTCAACATTACGACGAGGGAAAGCTCGGACGTACATACGTACCATCACTTCAGCCCCAGAAGCCTGCCAAAGTCGAAGAGAGTCACGAGCTGGTGCGGGGTCAAGCCCGACGTGCGTTCCGGGAACACCTCGTCCATTAGCCTCTCCCACATCGCCCAGCTCGTCTGGTTGACGGGAAGCTCCTTCCATCCCCACTTCTTCTTCTGCACGCCCGTGCGCACCCAGACCCCCCAGTCGGGCTCCGGCCTTTTCACGTCGTCCGCCCGCATGTATACAAGTGGCTTGTGGATGAGATCCTTCACGATCGACACCAGCTCCTCGCACGCCGTACGAGTACGCTCGTCCGGGGGGTCCTTCAGGGTGCCGCCGACATGCCGGAGGGGGAGATGGAAGAGGGTGAACGCCTGGGGATTGACGATATCTATGCCGTGCACCATATACACAGTCGGCAGGATGCCGGCCGGCTCTGCGAGCCTGTCCGAGCCGAAGGTTGAGGAGAGCACGATGACGGGCGTGCTGGCGAAGTAGGCCTTGCTCTCGATGTCCTCCCAATTCGCAGGGAGGTAGTCATCGCTCTCCCTATCTGTGATCGAGGCATGGGCGAGCTGGAAGGCTAGAGCAGGGTTGCCGCCATGGGTGGTGCGGGGCTCGGGGAGGACGTGGAGGATGAGGGCCTTCTGCGCTGTGCGGACAAAGCCGTTGGCCGCGCCTTCGAGCACAGCATCAACGCCGCCCGCGAGCTGGACGGGAGCGCACATGAGGGTGAAGAGGTACCACCGCCGGATCTCGATCCATTCGTCGAGCACGTTGATGAGGGATAGGGAGCTCACGTAGCCGAGATCGTTCGCTTGGACGTTGCGGTCGGCGTTGGACTGGGCTGCGCACATCAACCTGGGGTAGGGATGCCAAGCGCGGCGTGGGGATGAGATGACGCGTACGAACGAACGAGAGGCGGGACGCTCACCTGTGCTTGCACCACGCCGATTTCTGGCACTCCCTACTACATTACACGGCAGTCCTGCATCCGGTGCACAGAAACCTGGAGTTGGCTTTGAAACATCCGTCGCAGAGTCTGTCCCGAAAGTGACAGTATGAGCGAGGGATGATGTCGGACGTGGATCCGAACTCGGACATGGCGGATGGGAGGTCTGGCGCACCGGATGGGGATAGCCTCATCGACGGACGTCGGCTTTAAATGAACGCTGGAACGAAGCTTCGAAAGGAGATTGACAATGGGCACGAGCCATCGATATCGCCCGATCTCTCGCCTAAACCTGGAATATTCGGCCTCCCGCCGCCTCTTTCGACGTCAGTTCTTGACACAGAAGGACATCCTTAACTCTGCTTCCGCAGGCCGTGGATCCGCGTTGCTAACGCTTATCGGGCGCACGTCTCCACGTCTGGACACTGCTCTTCCATCTCTTCCAGAGCTCGTCAATGGCTTCCCCCGGTGCTTGCCTTCGACATGCCCCTCCGACGTGGTCTTGCCCGTAGCGGACGTTGAGTACTTGAGTCCTCAAAGGTGACCGAGAAAGGCGACTAAAGGTCTCGATCTTGAGGATGCAGGAAAGGAAACGCGCAATCGGAGCATCTGCAAGCATGGCAAAATGGGACGTCACAACACACTCGACAACACCTGAACCTGGCGAGGTACGAGGGACAGTACGGAGATTTGGAGGGCGGCAAGTAGAACGACAGGACGCTGTCCGTACCTTGAAAATCACCGATACATCATTTCCCCCTCCCCTATCTCCGAGACGGAAGGGCATTCTTCGCACCGATTTGACGTTGGAGCGGCGCCAAGAGTCGTCAAGCCCGGGAATTTGTTGGTCGCCCGTCAAGAACTCAGTCATGGATAACGGGCGAACACCCAAATGTCCAGCGAAGTCCTAATGTGCGGTTCAAGGGAGGAGGGATAGAGAGATGTGGGTTCGTACACGGTCTGTATACCGGAGGATATGGTAAGGTTTGGGAAATGGGCCGGATTGAGGATAGCGAACACGAGCCTAAGGAGGCATTGCGATGCGAATAGACACAACCAGGCTAAACTTTAGAAATTGGAAGTCTTCGACTCTACAGGTGTAGGAGAATATCAAAGAAAATGAGTTGCAGAGAGCAGGACGAGACACGTATCTCACTTACCAGAGAAAGGCTTGAGCAACTCGTGCATAGCATATTATCGTGGTAACTTTGTTAAAGGCTCCATGGAGCTTCCGGGAAAAAGGGACTCGGACCCGTTCAAAGGCACTTAGAATGCGTGGAGGATGGCAGCCATTGGCGGGATGGAATGCAGTTCAAGAGAGAGGGGCCCGATCTGAGATCAACTTGCGCAGAGACGCTCGAGAGACGCTGGGAAAGACGCCCTTGCGGATGAACATGTCTGAGCACTCCTCCGAGTCTAGGCTCATAAATCCACCATCACCCCGCTCGCAGTTGGGTATGCAATCGACCGCTTTGGCCATCGCTCTCCGTTATATCCGCAACTAAATGTTCAAGCTCGCAAGTCTCCCCTATCATCAATCCGACTTGCCAGTGGTCCTGGCGACGGATCGCCTACTTGTTTTTGCCTCCGATAAGTTTTACCCTTCATGATATCCGTCCTACCCTCAGCACGTATGCACAAACTCAAGAACAGTCTGAGGGCTGGGACCAGCAAAGAAGATGGTTCATAGGTGCGATTCATCGTTTTCAGCCTTGGTTTTGACTTCTGTGCACAGTACTGTATATGTTTGTGGTCCTACGCGCAAGCCCTTTCGTCTGGCAAGACCTACGGTTAATCGCTGCCGTAACGTCCCGTGATGCTAGAGCGAGTCGAGCGTGAGAGTCATATCCAGCTGGCAAACTAACTTTTTCCTCGAGCCCACGACCACGTCCCCATCCCCCATGTCTTTGCAACTGCTCGATCTCAAAGCGCTCACGGCCGATCAAGGGAAGCAGGTGCAGAGATTCCTCGAGAATTCGGACTTGGAGACCATAGACCGCACTGTTGATGGTAAGTCGCTTCCATTCGTGTGTTTCACCGATGACTGAGGTTTTTCACCGTTATGATAGACTTTATCGCAGCGTTGTAATCATCGCCGCAGATATCACCATTCATGACTCCGGCACTGCCTTGGGGAATTCGAAGCGTGTGGGTCCATTATCGCACGGAGGTGTTTCGGATCGTCGAATTCAATCCCTGTACCTAGTGCTGCACGATGTTGATAGAGCCAGAAACTCGCCAAGAGAGCCAGCGAGAAGGACGAGAGGCGTTGCCCCGCCAGCTAATGCATGGGCGTCCCGTTACCGGAAGATTCGGACCTGCATAGATACGCTTCTTTACACGTTGCAGTTGCGTTGCAGCAGTGTTGCAGCATGCACAATTCACGTTGCGTTGCATTGATCGGCGCTTGCACCCTCCACTAAATCCACCACCTGCTCATCCCGACTCTCGAGTAGACAACACTGACCACCGGCCACCGACCACCATTCTGACTTGGTCATAGTGCGTATGAAATACCCACTTCTGTATTGTCTCGTGATACTGAAGCTTGAGCGCGGGATTCCGGTATCCAGGGCTTCCGGTTGATAACATCACCCCTTCCTAGAGCTCGCCGGGAGTGCGTCCATATTGTATACACCATGTCTTTGCAACTCCTCAACCTCAACGACGATGTTCTATATCACATCACCGACGAACTCCATGGAGCAAACGCCCTCAGGTTCTCCCTTGCCTCGAAACGCGCCCACGGACTTGCCATACACCGTATTCCAGCTATCTTCTGGTTTCGCCACAACGATGTGTATCACTTGCCGCTCCATCGCCACTATCTCCTTGACGGGCTGGAACCTCGCGCACGGCACATCCAAGAGCTCGTTTGTCACCACAGGGATATCGATCCTCACATGGAACGTCAGGTGCCCGACTCCGAGGGTCTTGCGCCTTTCCTCGTTGATCTTATCTATAATGCACCGAACCTTCGTCGACTCGCTCTTACCAGGACATCCTGGTTCATAGTACATCACTCGCGACTGAAGGATAGCCTGCTCAGGCTGCACAAGCTGAGCCGTGTCGAGCTCGAGTCTGTAGGCCTTCCAGTGTTAGATTTCCTCAGTTCTACACCTTGGAACCTGAGCGTCCTTTCGCTCAGTCATTACCTATCGGACTTGGAGGTTCCCAGGCAGAGCACTGCCATCGCATCTCATTTTTGGACCCTCCTGCTCAAGGCTCTGGCTACCTTACCCCACTTACGCACTCTCCGAATCCACTACTGTTCCACAAAATCATCGATCGAAGATGTCTACAGCGGTATTCCCCCTCCCTCACTTCCGGCCATCCGCGAGCTGTTCATATCCACCACATCTCCGGCCGTTCTGTGCCTTGCATGCCTCATGCCGAACCTGCAGACCCTGTTCTTCGAGACGAAGATGGCGCTGTTGGACCACCATGGCCACAGAATCATCAGGGTGCCCTCTTCGCGCCCGGGACCCACACTACCAACACTCCACTCTCTCATCCTCATGTCATCAGAGTGCCTTCGCTGCGCGGAAGCACACCTTGCGACCGCCCACCACTTCCGGATCATACGCATGCTCCGCTGCCATGAGCCGGACAGCGATGCGGAGCATACAGAAGAAGTGAGGGCGCTCATTGCGGCGTTCCGAAGGGTGTCCCCCGTCTGCGCCGAGGTATTCCTCGCGGTTGGTGGCCGTCCAATGGGGTTCTGGAAGCAGATTGCTGTAGATGCGCAACGGCTGAGGTACATGGAGCTCAGGGTGCGCCTCGCTGAAGTAGATGCCGCAAATGCGGGTTGGCTCGTGAGTGCCTCCCATACGCACTGGTTCAGCCTGATTCTAACTTGAACCGTTTTGCCCCCCTATCCACCCCAGGACAACATCCCCGAAGCACTGGCGTCGCTCCCCCTCGTCGGCCTGCGGCTGCACCTCCGTGAAATGCCCGGCGTAACGGTTAGGAGTATCAAAGGTGCCGACCATCTTGGCTGGTACCCATTGGAAAGCCCGGTATACGCCCCGCAGAAGGTGGTCGCCAAGCAGCTCTACGCAGCGCGCATTGAGACTGTGAAGGGTCTTCCTCGGCGGCTCGCCAATGCGATCCGCACTCTGAGGGTTATCGCAATCGCAGATGGACACTGGGACACAGACTACGAGGGAGGACGGTTCAAACTTTTCCCGCACGGACGGTGGCACTGGAACCGTGATGGTATCTGTTTCGACAGTGCTAGTCCCGGCCGCGGCGATAGCTGGGACGACATATATGCACATCAGAATCATTGGTACATGGAGGTGGTCGCGACCTTGGAATGGTGGAGGGTCATTCGGGACGGGGATGAGATCGTTCGGCTGGACGCACTCACGGCCGAGGCAGGAAAGCGAGTGCAGAGATTCTTCGAAGACTCGGACTTGGAGACTCTTGATTGTACCATTGATGGTGAGCTGCTTCCTGCCGCGCCGCGTTCACCCGCTGACCAAGGTCGCTCGTTGCGTTGATACTAGACTTCATCTCAAAGTTGTGACCCCCCTTTCAAGTTGTCGCAGAATCGAGGATGGGACTCGGGTTTATGCCGCGTTATGGATGATACCTAGGAGAAATGAAGGCAGGTTCACCTTCGCACGGAGGCCCGGGTATTTTGTGCTTTGAAGTACATAGTGTTGTTGCACGACGAATACGAAGTAGACACGATACAAAAGGTCCGCTATTCTGCAAATGTGGCATATGATGACGTCTACTCTCCCACTCCCAAGTTGGCCTGACAAAGCACGTCTCTCGTCGTCCCCCTACCTCACTTACACTCATCGTCGAACTATAGGTACGCCAACTCTGTTCAACGAAACGTTAATGCAACTTATACGCGCCTACCTGCTGAGCACAGCATCATGGAGGTGCATCATGCTACCGATCTACCAGCACATAAACAGGACCAGGCGTCCTGCCTTGTCTCAGCGCTCGAGGCAGGCTTCTGCGAACTCCCGCTGGACTACATTATCGACACAGCCAAGCCGGGAGAACGCGTTAACCTCCCCTGCCTCGCGTTCCTCCTCCACCACACCAAGACCAATGACACTTTCGTCTTCGACCTCGGCGTCCGCAAGGACCACGAAAACCTCACCCCAGGCTATCTCGAGCGCATCCGCCAGATGACCTTCAAACTCAACGTCCCTTCCGATGCCGCAGATGCACTCGCCAAGGGCGGGCTCGCACCGCACGACATCACGTACGTCTGCTACTCGCACCTGCACTTCGACCACATCGGCGACTCCGCGCCATACACCAATGCGACATTTCTCGTTGGGGCAGGCGCACGCCCGCTCGTTGAGGGCGGCTACCCGCACGACACCAACTCGCTCTTCGACTCCACGCTCCTCCCCCCCTCGCGCACGCGCTGGCTCGACCCCACGCTGTGGCCCCCGCTCGGTCCGTTCCCGCACGCGCTCGACTTCTACGGGGACGGGAGCCTGTTTGTCGTCGACGCGGGTGCGGGCCATATGCCCGGGCACCTGAACGTCCTCGCGCGGACGTCGGACGAGGGCGGGTGGATCTACCTCGCGGGAGATGCCGCGCACGACCATCGCCTGCTGAGCGGAGAGGCGCACATCCCGGAGCACTGCGTGTTTGGGTGCGCGCATCGGGATAGGGAGCAGGCGGCGCTGCATATGGCGAGGATTAGGAAGCTGGCGGAGACGTACCCGCGCGTGCGGGTGATGCTCGCGCACGACGTGCCGTGGTACGAGCTGGCGAAGGAGAGTGGGAAGGGGTTCTGGCCGGACACGATCGAGTCGCTATGATTGCGGTGGTCGAGGTATGGTGGACGGACACCGTGGATTGTGTGTGGAAAATAGAGGGGCACACCTAAGAGCTATTGATGCAGGCCAGTTAGTATTTTGTGATACGCATTCAAACCGGACACGCAGAGAGTGTCTAGTCGTAGCACTTACCTTCCATTTTCTACGTGTTCCCTGGCAGTCCCCACCCATTTGGACCCCGAGCGAACGATTCCGGGTACAGCCTCCAATAGTCATTCTTGACCATCCACACTTTGGCTACCTTCCTGATCTCCCACAGCTTGCGATTCGTGACGTTGACCTCGCCGACGACATGCTCGCGGATCCGCGCCGCAAGCTCTTCGTCTCCTACGGACAGCGCGCTGCAAGCGACCGTCCGCAACGGATGTCCTCTCAACTTCCTCTCCTGCAGCGCACGCACCAAGCGGTCCCCCATCCCCGGCTTCCACGCGCGGTTCAGCTCGATCGTGAGCTCGCCAAGGTGTGGGACAGGGATATCCCCAAGGCTTCGCCCAGATTGCCGTGCTCGTTCGGTTCCGGTTCCGGTTCCCTAGAGTCAAGGTCAACATCACGCGAGGCCAACGCGCGCGCGAGCCCGTCCAGCATCTCTTTCTGTTCGGTCGCAGACCCAGCCTTCACGCTGCGCACGACGAGGCTCTCGAGCGCGGGCACCCGGCCGCCCCACGCAATGCGTGCCGCGCGGAGCGTGGATAACCGCATCTCGACGACTTCACGCGTGGGCAGCGCATGGAAGACATCCCAGAAGATGCACTCCTCGTGCTCGTACTGGGCGGACAGTGCTACCGGGCGGCCATCGCTCCGGGAGTGCGGCCGCCGGAAGGAGAGATGGATCCACAGCCCTGTGCGCGCGCTGGAACCGTGCGCGATGAAGTGAAGGCCGATGGGCGTGCCACGCCCCGCGGGCTTGCCGCTCTCGAGGATGTCGAGCTAGGACAGGCGCATGTGCGAGAGCGGGAGCGCGCCGAGCGGGGCTGAGAACGACTGGTCAGCGAAAAGGTCGATGAGCCGCACGGTGGAGACAGCGGGGAGCTCGAGCTTGGCGAGGAAGGCGAAGGCGGAGGTGGCGTTGAGCTTGCTCATCCAGAGCGCTCTGAGGTGATTAAGGGCCAGGGGAGGATGGGTATGTGTCTGTGCATCACGTTCGAGGACGGGGATGGGGGAGTCGAGCTCGAACGTCTCCACGCAGGGACAGTTGGAGAGGAGGTGAAGGACGTCGCTTTCCGTGACCCCAACGGCGCGGCCCATGTCGCGGAGCTGGAGATTGACGAGGTTAGGAAACGAGTTGCCGGGGATGAAGGGAGCGTCTTCGCCCAATGCCAAGGCTTTGAGGTTCAAGGCCGCTCGGCCCAAGATCAGTGGCGGTTGCGGAAGATGGGGCGATCTTATGAAGAAGCTATTGCTGCCCGCCATCATAGTAAACAGTTCCAAAGAGGCCAGCGGATAAGAGAGGAGGTCAAGCAAGTCCTGGACCGGGACGATTCTGTCAACGAGTAAATGCAGCTCTTGGACACGATCGGCGTGATTTTGAATGATGGCCGGCCAGACCGAACATTCTTTGCTGCGTAGAGCATCAGGAAGGGCGGTGAAAACATGAATGCGAGAGCTGCGAGAACGCTCGAGGAACATTTTGGGTCGAGATGGCCACCCGATGTCATTATCGACAACACAACACCAAAGTTGCGATAACGCGATGGCTATTGCCCGCCATGATGAGCAAACTCGAGCGATGTTGACCACACAGTCGACTCGCTGGCTGGAACCGGGCTGTGTCGGCAGAGAATGGTAGAGATCGGCCGTTGAGGGAGCGATGGCAAATTCAAAGACGCGAACCAGGAGTTCTGGAGGGAGCTTGCTGATAGGAAGAAGCGTGTTCTGATACCTGCGTAGAGTCGCCAAGGTGTTGGCCGTTTGTAGAGAGAGTTGCTCGACCTGGCTGGATATTAGCGAGCGACATGAGGATATGCAAACGGAAGTACCTGTTCGAAGCTGGAGACTGTGAGCGAGGCTCCGCGGCCACGATTGGAAACAATTCACGACAGAGCACGGGCGCGGAGTGCGTGTTCACATGAAGCAGTGATGGTGGAGAGGGACTCGGTGAGTGCAGCGAAGGGCACTACGTTCGCTTGTGATTCGGGATCATCGCTTTGCACCATGGTTCCCAACGGTATGGACTAAAACCGATAGAGGTTACGTTCGCAACTCGGATGAAAGTCAATAGAAATTTACAGTTTATGAATGTGTTTCGACGATTACGTCCAGTTGAACGGGGAGTCCTGGTTGTGCGTTAACGTTAAAGAGATGAAGAAACAGAGAGACTACATAGCCTGAGCTCGATGAGTACATCGATGAGTACGCGATAGCCCCCAAGGGGCTTACGTCAGCGTCGCGAACGGCCACTGCACATGAGGAGAACGTCGCACCATGCGCGACGCGTCTCGTCTCGGCTGCCACTAAGACGGGCCTGGTTACTGCTCTACTTCGCTCTCGTCGCCGCCCTCCCTCACAGAAAGCCTTTCTTGCCAGAGAAGCCGACACGGTATACTCTTGGAGACCTACGCGTGCGCTGGGAATTCGGAAGTGAGTACTACTTGCATGGAGGGTGAAGTGAGATGCATACCATGCCCACTGAGGAGGTAGGTGACACGTGCGCGGCTTGTAGCTGCCGTGAGCGTTGCTCGAAGTTTGGTTGAGATTTCCGACAGGAAAGTGAGCGGCTGAGAGGCAGTCGAAGGGGAAACTGAGGATAACCGAGCACTGAAAGAGATGGGAAAACAGTTCACGCGTTGACATGCGCCTGATCAGCGCTGGCGGGGCAAATCCGCGGACGGAGCTGACTACGATAACAGAGTTGAGGATTCCTTGCTGTGTCAAGAGCTGGATGTTGAGAGAGGGAGCAAGAGATCGAGCTTTCCAGGTTTGGGGAGGGCATCGGGCGTGAATAATCTGCGGCCACGGTTTGGTGATATCATTGGCTCGTGCCCATTGTCAGCCTCTGCGTGCCAAAGTTCATTTAAACCAGAGGACCGTCGGCAGCCCAGTCCAATGCCGACCGAAACATCCAAGCGAACCATCTCGGCTACGTGAGCTCGCTATCCCTCATCAACGTGCTCGACGAATGGATCGAAATCCGACGGTGGTGCCTCTTCACCCTCATGTGCGCACTCGTCCAGCTCGCGGGCGGCGTCGACGCCGTGCTCGAAGGCACTGTCGGCGAGATCCCCACCGCGCAGAAGGCCCTCATCCTCCACGTCATCCCCGAGCCCCGCACCGCCCACGGCGGCAACCCCGCCTTGGCCTTCCGACTCGCGCATGCCGCAATCACCGACCGGGAGAGCGACGACTTCCTCCGCGCGAACTGGAAGGATATTGACAGCAAAGCCAGGTTCGCGAGCGTGCCCGTCATCGTACTCACCAAGGCGATCGACTCGGACACGCTCGCGGCCCCCGCCGGCGTCCTCCCCGCTGTATACGTGGTGCACGGCACGGACATATACAACCCGAAGGTGTTCACGCTCTTCCACCTCCCCCTCCGCCACGTCGGCGACGCCGTGACTTTGAAGGACGCCCCCGATGCGCGCACGCGCGCGGCATGCGAGGAGCTGGTCAAGATCATGAAGGACATCATCCACAAGCCGCTTGTGTACATGCGGCCGGACGACCTGAAGCGGCCGGAGCCCGACAGGGGAGTCTATCGCCTCACGGGCACGCAGAAGAAGAGGAGGTGGGAATGGATGGAGCTCCCAGTGGATGCGAAGAGCTGGACGATGTGGGAGAGGCTGACGGACGAGATGTGGCCCGGGCGCACGTGGGGTTTGACCCCCCGAGAGCTCCTGACGCTCTTCGACTATGGAAACCTGCTAGGGCTGAAATGATGGTACGCATGTTCGAGCCTTTTGCGCTGTGATACCAATACAGACTCACCATGGCTGCCGTGCCCATCTCAGAGCGTGGCTTCAGACGGCTGGGATGGAGCGTGAGGGTGGTATATGCGCGGGTTTGGACAGATTCGGGAAATTCGGGCTTTGGACTGGGAAGGGCATAATAGCATGGATACGATTTGCATGAAACGGAGGACGGAGGCGATGTCACGGTGTAGGCAATGATCTTCTATCGGAAGTGAGGGGGGGCCCAGGCCGGTAAGGGTAGAATCTAGCCGGTGAGGTGGAATCCAGCTGCAGGAATATCCCAGCGCGATCCCGTAGAGACAAGAGGAAAAAAACGCAGACAGAGATAGTGCAGCGAGAGAAGCGCAAGGGAGGGACAGTGAGGTTGCAGCGCAGTGGCCTCGAATGGGGCTTACATAAGCGCCACGTACGGTCACAGCACGTGAGGGCATCGTCACAACGACGCGCAACGTGTCCCCTGATCCCAATAAGGCAGCCCCTCAGTCTGCCCCCACCGGGACGCCCACACTTACTACCATGAGCCGTTCTCGTCGCTCTCCGGCACAGAAGGCTGCACTTGCCAGACTTCACGAAGAACGCCGCAATAAACTGGACCTCCCCTCCGCCCGAACCCAAGAGCCATCGCATCTGCCCGTTCCGAACTTGAATTCCTTGGATCAATCCGACGTCAATCCGCCCACAGAAGATTGCAGGCGGCCCAAAGTCGACGGCAACTCTTCCGCGACCGAACGCGCTCTTAAGAGGGAAGAGCTCAACCTTGCTCGTGAGCAGGAGCGGGTCGCGGACCTCGAACGCAAGCTACAAGATGCCCGTCACCGCGAAAGCGAGCTGCAGGAGCAGGTCAAGGCACTTAAGGGATGCTGTCCAGCCGAGTAGAACCATTGTCGTCCTGCCAGCTCCACGGCGATGGTATTTGCCAATCCTATCTATGGGCTGCATAGCAGTGGAGGACGATTTGGAGGTCAGTCCTGGCATCATTATCATAATCATTATCCGATGGTGTTTTGAACCACATTCCTTTCATGTCGCACCAGTTTTATGGCATTATGCGTAACGGTGCAGAGACTAAGGGCCATGTTCTCACATATGATGTCGCTGATATGATTGTCAAATCAAGACTTGCTGCCGAGAGTTCCTACTATATATCCCAAGAATCCGATTTGAACGTGTCGCGAGGCACTTTCCATCCGGACTGCAACTCCCGCAAGTACAGACTCCCTTCGTCACTCGCAGCCGCCCACACTGACGGGATGTCCGTCACCTCCCACAGCTTCCGCTCAGTGATCTCGACCGCCTCGACGTGTTCTCGAAGACGTTCCGCGAGAGAAAGATTATCCCACTTCCCGGCACTGCACGCGACCGACCGTAACGGGTGGCCACCGCGCTTCCGCGTTTCGAGAGCCTGGACGAAACTAGCTGCCAGCTCTGGGGCCCAGGCGCCGTCCACCTCGACCCCGACGGATTCCAGCACGGGGGCGGGGACACGCATGGCCCCCGCCATGTCCCGAGTCGGTTCCAAGGCAAAACCCAGGTTGTTGAGGATCGTCCCGTGCGTCCAGCGCAGCACGAGCGTTGAGAGGGCCGGGGTGCGCTGGAGCACGCGCGTGACGCGCGCCGCGGACAGCCTGAGCGCGGATATGCGCAGCGTCTCGACGGCCTCCGTCGGGAGCATGTCCAGCAGTTGCTCGAACAGCCTGTCCCTTGCTCTCTCACCTCCTTTCGCGAACGGGAGGTGGATCCAGATCCCGGCGCGTGGGCCGTGCACGACGAAGTAGAGCGCCGTGCTGCGGTCGGTGTGGCCGCGCTTTGCGCCCTCCTCGACGATGTCGAAGTGGGTGAGGCCCGTGATGCGCTCGAATGGGGACGGCCGTCCGTCTGGGAGGAGTGAGCCTGAGGTGGGTAGTGGGTAGTGCCCCGAGTGGTCAAGCAGGCCCCCGAGACGGACTGTGGTCTCAGCGGGCAACTCGAGCCGGGAGAGCAGCGCGAGAGTGGGCGTGATGTGGAGCTGTTTGATCCAGAGAGCCTTGAGGGAGGGCAAGGGGATAAGCTGGGGGTTCGGGCTGTGGTCGAAGTCGAACGAGGGCCCTGTAAAGGACGAGAACAGCTTGAACGTCTCGAGGCGCGGGCAGCTTGAGAGAAGGTGGAGGAGATTCTGGGCGGTGGGAAGCCCGTGCCCCACGCCGTACAGTTGCAGATTGACGAGGTCCGGGAGCGGGTTGCCAGGCATGAATGAGAATACGCGGCTGAGGACCAGGGTCTTGAGGTTTCGCAACGGTCGTCCGTCAAAGATGAGCGGCGGGGTAGGAAACTGAGCATCAGAAAATACCGCTGGAAGGTTTGTCTTTATCACTAAGATCTCGAGCGCGGGCAAAGGGGTGGAGAGGGCGTCGAGGTAGGCTTCGGTTGAGGTCACGAAGCGCAGCCGCAGATGCAGCTCGCGTACGCGATGTGCGTGGTTTTGAAGGACGTCTTGCCATACGGAAGCCGGATGGCTGGGAAGTTTCTTGGGGGAAGCGAAGAAGCGAATATCCGCAGAGCGAGAACGGCGCAAAAACAATCTGGCTAGGTCGGGGGAGTCCTCATCGACGACATGGGACCATAGCCGGGATGTGCTCAGTGCGATCTCGCGCCATAAGGAGCACACGCGAGCGAGCGTGATTGCGCATTCCGCTGGTTTACAGGGTTTCGCGTCATCGACATCGCACGTGGGAGCGACGACAGTCTCGAAAACGCGAATGAGCACCTCTGGCGGAAGCGTGCCGACAGGAATTAATGTATTCTGGTATCTGTGCAACGTTGATAGAGAGCGAGCTATCGCGGTAGTGACATCTTGAACCTGGCGGAGTGTCAGTGATGCAGAGACACTGCATATACCTAAACACGAGCACCTGTTCAAGGCTGGATTTTCCTTTAGGAAAGGGTCCGGGAGAATATGGAATGATTTGGAGCGCTCACGAGAAGGAACGTTCGCGAAGAGCACCGTCAAGTGAAGCGTTGAAGTTGGAGAGCAGCGTGTTGACCTCTGAGAAAGACGGTATAATACTGGGTGCCATTGTCGGCCTCTCCAAGGGAGGTGGGTCCTCAGGCCTCAGGAAGCTCCCTGAAGTTTGCAATATGAGGAAGTTTGAAACTTGAGCGCTTGAGCAAAAAGCGAAGGTGAAAGCGGAGTTGCGGATTGAGCCTATAAAGTTGCCTCGCACGAACACATGACTGATGAACAGGACCCCCGACAACTCACCCAAATGCCTGGTGCTCAATCCGGACAAAATTGGCCGCTCGGAGGGCCTTATGCCTAGTTATAATCCGGACAAATGGCTCCAGGGCCTGAGGCCACTTTCCGGACATCCCAGCCAGCGGCCGGGCTAGGCCTGGTCTCGATCCGATGGTAACAACCTGTCTTGATCTTCCTACTTAGCCGGCCCGAGGCCCTATCACTCAGCATAATCATCGGCAGTCGCGGATGGCTCCTTTTCAATCCCCGAAAGCCCAAATTTATAGAGCGAAAAACCTCAACTTCCGGGTGGCTTAGGCGCTCTGCGAGTACCACTCCAGCGATCCTTCCCTACGCCTCATTTGTCTCAAATTTGTTCTTAAAACGGTTGCAACAATGCAATCGGGCTGACTTAGAGAGCAAATCGAGCGATTTTTGGCGTTTTTGGGCCTGTTCACCGGTTTCCGGACAAAATCGGCATTTCCGAGGCCTGGTCCTACTCTCCGGACACATGGCCGGAAAAGCGCGAAATGCCTGGTCTAATCCGAACATTTTGGGCCCAAAATTAGGCCTGGTTCCCCGGACATTTTGGCCGAAAATTTTGGCTTGGGGACCAGGCATTTTGGGGAGTTGCCGGGGGTCCTTGATGAACGAGTCACACAATTGGGACACGTGCGGAAGTCGACGTTGCGAGCTTCGGACACAACGTGTCGCCCAATTGTTGGGCAGTACTTTGAAGGTGGTCGACATTGTGCGACCTGGGTGTGCTTCCTGTATGTTTACAGGCTACTTACCTCCAGGGTTGCGGTAGGCGGCCTGGAGAGATGGACGGCCGGGCCCATCTTCGCCGCGTGATCACAAGACGAAGCTGCCTAACCACGGTTTCCCATGATAGACGAACCTAGCTTTCTAGTCACAGCACACTGTCCTGTGACCGCAGGGCCACGTAGATTTCGAGCCATGAACGGGCCTCCTCGCTCTTTCCCCCGTTCTCCCACCACTCATATGCACCCATGAAAATCTCCTTGGCCTTTGGACTCCTTGAGGACCTCAAAGCCGCCATTGGCACCGCCTTCGTGCCCACCGTGATTGCGGTTTTGAAGAACCCCCTCCTCGTTTTCCGGCCACTTGAGGTCTCCCGCATCTTCATGGCGCACGTGTGGAAGCTGTATGGAGATGGGGTAGACGAGGGCGGTCGGCCGGTCAAGGAGGAGCTTCTCCCAGGCAATTGTGCTGGTGTCGTCCTCGACATCGGAGCTGGTACGTAGTTTCCTCGATTAATAATTGTTTATCTCCTCCTGCAGATGACGCTCATTGACATGACAGGCCACGGACACACCGCACTCTATCTCGACCCGGCCAAGGTCACCAAATACGTCGCTCTCGAACCCAACGCCCTCATGCACGCCGAGATCCGTGCCACCGCCGCCAAACAGGGCTTCACCGAGGCCGTCGGGACGCTCCAGATCGTCCCGTATGGCGCGGAGCAAACAGCGCTGATTGTGTCCGCCCTCGGAGGCGCGCACACCGTCGACACGCTCGTCTCGATCCTCTCGCTCTGTACCGTCCCGGAACCCGAGCCGTCGCTAACGGCGCTCGTGCGGGAGGTGCTCAGGCCGGGTGGGATGCTGCTCTTCTACGAGCACGTTTTGAGTCCGAAGGCGGACGTTGCGTGGTGGCAGCAGTTCTGGGCGCCGGTGTGGGCGTACGCGATGGATGGGTGCCGTCTGGACCGGCCGACGCACGTTTGGGTGGAAAAGATGGATGCGTGGGCAGAGGGGAGGGTGTGGGGGAAGGATAACGAGCCGGAGGAGCATTTATTCTGGCATCGGGTTGGGCGGTTTGTGAAAAAGGCGGATTAGTGCGATTTATATCCCGTTGAATATCGCCGAGATCAGCAGAACCAGAGTTGCGAACGCAGCACGAGTACTGAGTCGACGTTGACAATAACGATGGGAGAATGATGGGAAGCTGCGAGTCCCGGACATCTGACAAGGTTTAGAATGCGAGAAGCTGTCGACCTGAGGTGCAATGCTTCATCTTCATTGGGTAATGCTCGCCGCGGCCCGTTGTAGGATTTGTAAGTACTCTTTCACGCACGAGAGTTGCATGATGTTGATATTCAAATTTTTCCATTTCCGAGGTTCGAATAAGGAGGCGCCCATTACATAAGCCGCTATACTGCATTCCGATGACAAGACTGCATGAAGACGCGCTTGAACTCGTCATGACTGGAACCAAGGCCATCGTTCCTATGCTTTCTGGGCTTCTGGAACTATACGACAATTTTCTCGTACTGCGGCCTTCGGTGAAGGCCACCACCTCTCACTTTATGACATATGGCGTGCCCACCACCCGAAAAGTACAACGTCTGCTGGGGATGGAAGTAGCCTGGGTATACACTATCACGCACCTCAAACGATGGCCTACGTGGCCCATATTTCCACGTATCCTCGTTCTTGCGCGTAAATATGGATTCGTCACGATACGGTGAGTCCGCACCCGAAACTCCTTCCGAACTTCCAATTCTGCCGGATACATCGACGATCATCGCAACGTTCCCAGATGGCAAAAACAGGCTGACGTATCACTGCAGTGGGAGACTCAAGACTCAAATGAGTCTGCCGTATATAATGGAGCAGGTCCGCGCAGGACTGCATCGCAGCGGAGTCCCTTGGATCACCACCCAGCTCGACGATGCAAACACTCTATTCACTAGCAACTTTCGTCGCTTTAGCTCTTTTGCTAGTCATTGGTCGACGTCTCTTAGGCACAAGGAGCATCAGGCACATCCGTGGTCCTCCTTCGCCCTCTATTCTCTTTGGTATGTCCCTTGCCACACGCCGCCCTATCTTTTAGTCTGATTGCCATTTAATAAGGTCATGAGGATGCATACGCCCACCAGGAGGAAGCATGTAGCTTAGAGTTCAAGTGGATGCGCGAGTATGGCAATACCTTTCGGACCCGCGGTGCTTTCGGGGTATGGTCTTACCTTTCCTCCTCTTGTCTTTATCCCTGATGAGTTTCCCTCGACGTAGACGGATGTAATCATGACTTCGGACCCAAAGGTATTTTCACTTCAGTTGGCGTCGCTGCATATTGCGGCCCTGACTTACGTCCTGCCGTAGGCCATACAGCACATTATGCAAAAGTCGGGTTATAACTACACCAAGAAGACGACGTATGTGCATATGCAATGGCTCTTGACCGGTCCCGGAATCGTCTCAGCTTTGGGTGTGGAGCGTGTGCATCGTCTCGTTACCGATTTCGGCTGATGTTCGACGTTCAGGCAAGGCGCACCAACGCCACCGGAAGATCATGAATCCCGCGTTCAGCGCTGCCCATTTGCGCACCTTCTTACCCCTGTTCCAACGCATCGCAAGTAAGGTATGGTTATTTTGTTTGACGTCACTTGGCACGGTCTTACTGTGTCGTATTCCAGCTATCCGATAAGTGGAAGGGGGAGTTAATGGCGACAGGAGAACTGCCCAATGCAATGCTGAATAAATGGCTCTCTCGCACAACGTTGGACATCATCGGTGAAGGTTGGTTAGCTTCTCCACCACGAATATTTGTGATAGCTTACGCGGAGCTGTAGCTGCATTCAACTACGACTACAGTGCTCTCGACGACGGTGAACGCAGCGCGATCTCCAAGGGATACGACGACGTCTTGTAAGCTAATATACTTGTGCACATCGTGCCCAACCCGAATACTCAAGTCCTTGATAGCAAGGATACCGATTACCAACCGAACAAGGCGGCCATGCTCTTCCGCGCGTTGTGGGACTACGTCCCTGTCCCTATCCTCAAGTTGATCAAATACATTCCAGCGAACCCGTTTACCCGTATGCGCAACCTGGACAACCTCTTCAAGGAGTACGGTCGGCAAATTCTTCGCGAGCAGAGGCCCGGCGTAGATATGGAGAAGACAGTGCCTAGCAAGGATATTATGAACATCTTAAGTGAGTCTTTCCATCGATATCCAAACGTCATGACTGCTTGGCTCTTACCGCTCATGCAGTCAAAGCGAACTCCTCGGAGGACCCGAAGATGCGCCTGGAGGATGACGAGATCATCGCGGAGATGTTCACGCTCACGTTGGCTGGGCACGAAACCACGTCGAGCACGCTCACGTTCCTGTTCTATGAGCTATCCAGGAACCAGGAATACCAGGCCCGCATGCGCGAGGAAATCCGCAGCGTCCGCGCACAGATCACAGCTCGCGGCGGGAATGAGTTCACGATTGAAGACCTCGACTCCCTTACGCTCACGATGAATGCGATCAAGGTCAGGGCGTTTGATTTCGTGGCACAGTTAGCGATGATTCTGACCTGTCTGACCACAAATGGTCTTCTCAGGAGACCCTCAGGATGCACCCGATTCTCGTTGGTGTGCCGCGTGTCGCAGAGAAGGACGACGTCATACCCCTTGCCCAGCCAGTCACATCCACCACTGGGGAAGCCATAACCGAAATCCCTGTCCGCGCTGGCCAGGTGGTCCACGTCTCGTTTGCTGGCTATCAACGGTACGTATGGCAGCAGCGCGTTCAGTGAGCCTGGCCAGTGCTGACGGTGTGTGTCTACTCCCAGGCTGCCCGAGGTTTGGGGCGAAGATGCGAACACGTGGAACCCCGACCGGTTCCTCCGCATCGAGACGGGGAAGCAGACTAATGTAGGCGTCTTCGCGAACTTGTAAGTATCCAGTTCAGCATAGCTATCAAGTGCACTACTGACGGCGTTCTTGACCGTAGGTTGAGTTTTGGTAAGAGCCCTGCCATCCTCGTCTCTTCGCACCCACCATTCACCCGACGACCGTCATGATTGCAGCTGCTGGTGTCCGCGCGTGCATCGGATGGAAGTTCTCGTACGTCGCCGCCGTTCCCTCTGCCTTCAAGTATGCTCGCAACTCATTGTTGCAATTTGCCGCCGCTAGCATCATCGAAATGCAAGCCTTGGTTGCGGAGTTGTTGGAGAACTTCCAGTTCGACCCTCCCGCGGAGAAGGTGGAGATCCAGCGCGTACTCGCCGGGTTTATCATGCTCCCCGTCGTCAAAGGGCGGGCGGACCGCGGTGGGGCGATGCCCATCCGCATCTCGCTTGCGCAGTGAGCTCTCGTATAATCCCAGCTTGTCGTATGGTTCCAATGTTCATTTTATTGCCCGATAAATCCGAATCGTCCGCGCCATGCAACTATGTTATCGCCCAATCCGCCACCGGCCTGCATGCCCTCTACCCCAATTTGTTCACCAATGGCTCTCGAGCGCATTCATCGAAGCGATGGCTACGCCGGGAAACAAGGCACGCATGGCTGGCCGCGCAATCCCCAGTGATCGTGATTTTGACGATCTTACAGTGGTTCAGCCCCGGTCCTTCGAGGGGCATCGCAAGAGTTTCAAAGAAGATCTCCTCGCTGCTCTTGGAAGGGTGCACACGGATTTGAGTGCCCGTCTCCCTTGCTCGTAACCCTAGTGCAGCGCTTCAGATGATTTGAGCAGAGAAAGCCGAAGACGCAGCCAAAGTACATGCCGATAGCGGACAGATGTCCGCGGCATGGCACAAGGATCGGTGAAGGCCTAGCACGCGACTGGCCTTGCTTGTGAAATCTGGACAAAGTCTGCTCCGTCAAGGTTTACGAATCTGATGAGTATTTGGCACGGAGGGAAACTCACGCCCAATATCCGCAATGTCCACGTTGTCCTCGATATTGATACGGAACGTCCTTACAGCGCTCTCATACGGGGAAGGTGGGCAGTGCGGGCTTCTTACGGCGTTCAAGAAGCAAGAGCATATCCCGCCTCTCACGTGTGATGCGTGCGCTTCCTTCCAGCTCGGGCGACGGGCTGTACTTCATTCTTCTGCGTGTACGTCCCTAAAGCACTGAACTAAAAATCGCATGCACTTCAAGCAGTCAGAGCTCGTCTAGGTACAGTAGGCAGCGATTGTAGACAAGAACCCACAATGATCGGACCGATACCTGATCCCCGGTATCTTTTGAAGGCCTGTGATCTGAATCGACCCCGCATGAGCCCTATCTGTCTCGTCCTCTCCCACTGCGTCCTTCTCTCCCCGTCTGGTAGCGTCCAGATTCGATACCCCCTCTCGCCATTGCTGAGCGGGGCGTAGGCTACGGTCTTCAACGTAAACGTGCCACATACGTGCTCAGGAGTTATCGTGGTGGTGGCCTAAGTGTGATTCTGTGGGCGCGAAGGGGTGATTTCGACAGGGGAGCTCGCTGAGGGTCTCCACTTGGATTTTGAACAAAGTCCGCACGATGTCGGATCAAACTGTGCCAGGTTCCAGCGAATTTGTCGATAGCGAGTCGGAGATGTATGAAACATGGCTGTGTAGTGTTCCTGAGGCCGAAGCCTGAGGAGTGTTGACTGTCAAGGTGCCACCTCAGCGAGCTCGAGGAAAGTCAAATCCCATACAGTAAGAGCTATGGGCACTCACCGAGGTCATGGGGCACTCATTATATTTCAGGACAGCGCTGCATCTGAGCTATTTTGTGCTCCTGTCTGTCAGCAGAGAGCGGCAATGGACACACAGCGCCGCCGCCAGCTCAGGGCGGTTATGCGGCGAATCCTGTCCGGAATTGGTTTACGTAACTGACGGTGAGCGCTGACGTTTGATTTCGCATCCCGATGCCAGTCCCTTCAGCTCTGCCAGCATTCCATTGGCCAGTGTCCACGAAGATATCGAAAAAAGGATGGATATTAGAACTCCGACGTGGACAGGAATCGCGGATTCGCCTTGGCGTGGGACCGACCTCTGGACGGAACGGTCACCCCAGCCTCGAGATGGCGGCTCCGGGGATGGTCTGTTATATGTCTCTAGTGTCCTAAAGCCCGCTGCATCCTTCCTCTCCTTTGCTCACCTCTCTCTTTCGCTATCCGCTCCTCGTCGACCACCATGGTCGGTATCACGCGCCCTCGGACTCTGCGCGATGTGGCGCTCATCTTCCTCGGCGCTGCTGGCATGCATCTGACCTCGAGCTTCCTCGGACCGTTCACGGAGCACTCGATCGTAGTTCAGACACAGGTGAGTATCGCATATATCCGCGATTGAACCGTTACATGGCTTCCATATGGCACGACTATACGCGCTGGCCGGTTGCGCATCCTCCGGCCGAGCCTCGAGGAGGGAAAAGATGTCCGAGGGCTGTGGGGTTGGGATCCGTGGAACGAGGGGATGGGCCGTTTGCTCGTTGGGATTGTGCGGACAAGGGCGAGCACGAGTGAGTGCTCCATTTGCGAGTGTATCGCTGGAATGGCCGCATATATGCAGTCGACCCCCCTCTATCTCATCATCCTGTCCTCTGTGCTCGAAACTAGACGTTTTGGGAAACGCGAACGATAGGGCATGAGACGTCCAAACTCAGCTTCATGTCCATTCTATTTGCAAGGGACGCGCCGCTGTTCTCGTCACGCCTTCATCTTGTCGCGCGAACCGCTTCTGGCTGTACGTGGCGCGTTCGGCGCGCATGTCCAAGGTCCAGTCTACTGAAGTCGGTTCTCCGCCAGGAGATGGACGCGCATACAGCCGTCGCAGGGGATAGCCCCCTCAGCGCTGGTCCGCGTTGTGCTAGGATCACCCGAGACCGCCGCGACGACGGCGGCCAGTTGAGAGGTCGCGTCGCGAGCGTGAGTGCAAGGACTCGGGAGCAGGTGAAGGGAGGTTTGCTGCCCGCCTACACGAGATTCGCGATTCGTTTAGGACACGCACGCTCCCATTTCGTTATCTCCTTTGGTGGAACATATCCTAAAACGCCTTCTTCTGAGACTAGTGCCTTTCCGCGTAGTTGGTTGTGTGTCGTGTGCAAGTGACGTCCCGTTCCTCTCAGATAGCCTGGAGGATGTCGTATACTGTCACCTTTCTTGCTTGTGTACTGAATACCCCCTTCAGGTGGACTCTGACTTCCCGTCGAACATGAATCAAGCCAACGTAGATCCAATACCCCAGCATAATCACGATCTCGGGCGACACCCCGTAGATAAACCCCCGGCCATACCAGACGCAGTTGCTGCAGCACCTGCGCGAGATACGCGACCAGATGTCGCACAAGAGCCTGTGAAGTCGAGCGTGGACGTACAAACCGTAGATGTTGCCTACAAAATTCCCGAAACGACTATCCTTTCCCATGCGCCAGGGTGGACGGTCTTCCGCAACTTGTACATGTCCAACGGGACGCTGTACATCGTTACGTCAAGACCAAAATCATTCCCGGAAATCGTCATGATAACGTCCACTGGTCTTCCAGCTGAAGCAACGCCAGAGAACATCCAAGCACGTATACCCACGGAAAAGGATATCTCCTTCCTCACGCCTGAAGAAGCCCGCGACTTCTGGGGCAGCGACCTTGATAACGTCCGTGCGCATTTTCCCGCCGTAATCCGATCCGCCTGGCTCTGACGTACCTCATAGATGGAGAAGAACCGGCTATGGTCTGTGCCCGGCAACACGTTCATCATTAACGAGCCCTCACAGTTCCTCGACCACTACTACCACTTCGTCGCCGAGTGGCTCTTCGGCGCCTGGGCATTCTGGCAGGGCACCTTCAACTCGGTCGTGCAACCCGAGTCCGCCGCGCTCAGCAACGCACCGCCCATCCACCGCTTGATCTTCACGCACGCGTTCGCCGAGGGTTGGCGCGACCGCCCCGGGTTCAACTCGTACGTGCTCCGCGCAGTGTTCCCCGCGCTGAACGTCGAGGTGCAGGATGACTGGGATGACCGCGTCGTCGCGACATCCGACGCCCGCGCGCCGCGGCGCGCATGGCACTTCGACACGGTGCTGCTGTCGGACCGCTCCGCCTCGTTCAAAGGCGCGCTGTGCGGCTCGCAGAACCAGCGCATTGCGAGCGAAGCGACAGAGCACATGCGCAAGGCAGGCAACCTCACAAAGCTCTGGTGGGAGCCTGTTAGGAGGGGGGTGCTACGCTTCGCGGGTGTCGACGAGCGCACGCTCGACATTGGCGTCAAGGCGGACGCGGTCGTCGCGGGCCGGCAAAAGCTCAAGCCCCTCGCGGGGTTGAAGAACCACGAGGAGGGCAACGCGGGGACGACGGGGACGGGGGCGAAGGCATCGGGCTTGTCGGACAAGAACATCGTGATCACGTACATCAGCAGGCAGTCGTCGCGGCGGCACTTGCTCGAGGACGACCATGCGGCTCTGGTGGAGGCGTTGGATGAGATGACGAAGAAGCACGGATGGGAGCTGAACGTCGTCCAGGCGGAGAACCTGAGCAAGGAGAATCAGCTGGCGATCGCTGCGCGGACGACGGTACGTGTCTTCGTCGTCCTTGTCTTTATATGTCCTACGAAAGGATGGACGGCTGATTGGGATCCACTCTTCGATGTGCGCAGATCATGCTCGGCGTGCATGGAAATGGTCTCACGGTGAGTCGTTGGAGTGCCTGGGAACGTTGGAGTGGAGTGTGGTGTATTGACGAGCTGCGGACCTTGCGTTCGCTGCGTCCTCGTTTTCTAGCATTTGCTGATGATGCCGGTGACGCCCGTCACCTCCGTCATTGAGATCTTCTATCCTGGCGGCTTCGCGCATGATTACCACTGGACGTCGCAGGCGTTGGGAATGAGGCATTTCGCGATCTGGAACGACACGTGCGTGTTTTTGCATTCTCTCCTTCGACTTCGCATAAATTGCTGACGCACTTATGCCGCACAGATACCACACATACCCCAATGAGCCATCGGTCGGCTACCCCGAAGGCTTCCAGGGAACCGAGATCCCGGTATACCCACCGACGGTCGTGAAGGTGATCGAGGAGCGGATAGCGGGCCTTCATCCCATGGACGGCCCCCCGGACCACTACAAGTCGTAGTCGCAGTCTCGTCGTCCTCCGCACCATAGAAAACACAATCGCCTCCGCGCGCCATCGCCAGTTACCCCCGCTCCAGCATACCAACTCATCATGTTGTATCACTCAGCTCCCAAGCCTCGCTTAAGCAAGCGCCCAGGATCCCCTGCATCGTTAACGCACCCACCGTCCATATTCCAGTACCTGGACGGTTCGTATGCATATATCAAGTCCATACCATCCCGGTTAATTGGTGCTTCGCGGCACCTAACTTATCGTCGCTCGCTCCTTATCCTATGCGTGTGTCGTTGCTGCTGTACATCTGGATGATTTGGGTAGATACGTAAGAGACGTTCACTGTGTATGCTATCTGCTTTTTTTTCTCTTTCGGACTGTTCCCTGGCTTCACGGGGAGCTTGGACGTAGAACGTATGTCTCGTTGCTTTGCGCGCCTACTCTTATTGGGGTAGGCGGCCGCGACGGGAGATCATCTCCGTTCTCGAGGTCCCACTTCAAGGTGGCCATGGGTTTTCATGTCACCCGACAAGTGCCTCATTAGCCATTTGCATTAGATGCTATGCATGCGAGGTCGCTGGAGCATCACGGTGGTGCTTTGGGGGCCTTGAATTGCAGCCGGCAGATGTCCGACACTGTGCTGTTGCTGGATGGGGGTTTGACGTCATAGAAGGGAACTTCACCCTGCTCAGCTGAGCTCGTTGCTCCCCATAGTTCTCGACAGTGGCAGGGTATATAGCTCTGTGATCCACTTCGCGATGGCCGCGTTTACCACATCATCCACTGACTTCGTGTATCACGAGCTTCACGCATATCACGGTACACCTCTTCGAAACACATTGAACCCCGTACTGGCTCGACGAGCAGACAACATTATCATTGATTCCAAATGGTATGCGCAGGGCCCTCCACATGTTCAACTCGGTAAATTGCACTGACCTTGGTTCTCTCCACCCTCGCTCCATCTCCTCTTGTCCTGGCATATTCGAATGTGCCGTGGGCCCGGGCCAATGCAGGGTGCAGTCATTTCCGCGATCGCGGACGTGTTCATGTTGCTGGTCAACGGAGTGGCTGCGTTCTTGCAAGCAATTATTGGAGCAATAGCTACGGTGAGTCCCTAATCCGTCCATATTCGGGTTTTAGCTGGCATCCGTCCGCGCCGAAGTCCCTTTCAAGGATCATCTCACCCTTTCACTCGAGACTTAATCCCCGTGGAGGATAGACATCCGAGCCCCATAGAACAAGGAGGCACAGAGCTGACAATCATCTATATTGAATTTTAACAGGTCTTATTGGGCATCGCAAACGTGCTTACCTGTGGGAGAGCAGGAGGGCCCACCACCATGGCAAGCACAGGTGTTAGTCCTGGTGTAGACGGCATGTCGACTGCAACGACAGGTCGACGACGGTTCGGATTCGGGTTTGGACGGAGGCGAGCAGCGGGGGCTGTGGGGCAGGGCGGCGGTGCTGGAGCTGTCCCGTTAGACGACGCGGTGTACACGGCTGTGGGCGGCGTCGCACCTCAGGCTGGTATGATGGGGCACCAGATGGGGATGGGAGCTGGGGCAGGCCCTGGTGCGGGACTTGGAATGGGGCCAGGGATAGGAGTGGCGCCAGGAATGGGTGCAGGAGCGATGTATGGTCTCGGTGGTCCTGGCGCGACGCCATACGGGTCCGCAGTAAATGGGATGCCCAATGGCGTCGTGCCGGCGTATGCGGGCAGGGGTCTTGTGACGGGTGCGGCGTATTGAAGGCATGCGGGACTAGCTGGTGTGCTGGGGGGAATGACGACGAGGCACGGAACTATTGACCCACTATACCTCCTTAAATATTTAAGCATAGAGTTCGCCGCGTAGAGAGCTTGCTGCGCTGCTTAATGACTCAAAGCTTTGTGTCATTGAAAGGGCGAACTTGTCCCTTCGTGGTTTCGTGCAGTTTGGAGGTCATGACACTCGACAAGACTCGGAGTACTTACTGCTCAGCCGCGGAGTGCCACAGGATTCACAACCCAAGGGGTTTGTTCCGGTATCTAGACGCATCCTTGAACTTGCGATCGCTGGTTCGAAAAGCCTTTCGTGCAACGGAGTAATAGTTCATGGAGGTGCAGTAGGCTCAGGCCAACTCGGAGGCGCTGCCTGCCTCGACTCGGGCAATATTATGTAATGCCGCTGTGCCCCAGTTACGTAATTAGCCAAGGACGATATTCTTCACTACTTACTTACTCTACCGATTATCAACTTGTCTTCGAACACCACCGTCAGACACCACCCCTCCTCGGACGCGTTTCTTTTTCTCAGCCACCAGGTGTTGCCACCTCGTGCATCTGCTTTCCACCAGGCTCTCGCCGCCGGTCAAAGAACCTCCGGTTGCAATCTTATAGATGACGTTGCGCGAGGCGCTGTGCATGAAAAGACGACCTAAGACGACCTACTTAGATCCAGGACTGGCTGCGGTTAGTACTGTGTTCCACATTGTATGCAGTACGCGCCCCCTCCACTAGTACTCCCAAAGTCGATCGAGCAGGTGAGTATGGCACTTTCCTCTCGTGACCGCCACCAGAGCTTCTAGTTTCTCTTTCGGCTCCGCGTACAGATCACTCCCACCCCGAGCTGAGCGGCCTTTCCAATTCCCCGCATGTTGCATCTAACAAATTCGCCACATCGCTGCGCTGTTCAGGGCGTTAGGTACGCGCCTCTGTTTGCGTCCCAGGATCTTTCCAGCGTCCTTCCCATGTCAACGGTGCTTTGCGGCTGCGCAATTTCCTCAAACGTTTCGAAGACCACTCATGACCTTTTGATGGACACGGCACCACACGCTTTCCCGAAAATAGTCGTTGGCGCCCACAATTCGGAAGGAAGATGTTCACTTGCCCGCCCCTTGTACGAAGCATCCGACCAGTCGGATGATGATGTGCCGGTACACGAGGTGGCTTGGACTTCGCGCGCCTGCCCTGCTTCCTTGCCACATCGGGGCCTTCCCAACCTCCGACGCCTACTTATGAGTGCCCGAGTCGTCCTCTCGAAGACTCGCACCATCCTCGTCTTTCTTGGTCCCGCCGCCCACACTAAGACCACCGTGCCAGGCCATGTCGTCCCCCCACCCGACCACCCCCGTGGCAGAAATCGTGCCCCGGCCTGCGGCGCTGGTGCGATGGGAGAAGACGAGGAACAGGAGGGTCACCTGGCTGATTGAGTGCATCGCCGAAGCCGTATGTATCTCCTCTTATCACCACAGTCTGCAGAACGATATCGGGCTCATTGCATTGGCCGTGCGCAGACTGGCACCTTCCTTTACACTTTTGCGGGTGCGGGTGCGACGGCGTCCTTCGTGCTCGGCAACATCCTCAAGATTTCCGGCCTTGGCAGTGCGTTCTTCTTTCTCGCGGTGCTCTGGATGCGATATTGAAAGAGGGGGCGCGGGGGTGGTATAGGTCTCCTCCAAATCGGTATTGCATACGCGGTCGGCATCGCGCTCGCTCTCACAGTTTGTGCGGTACGTCGCGCCGGAACTGCTTCTGTGATATACGAACAGAAGTTGAGAAGCTCGATGCAGGCGGCTTCGGGCGGCCACTTCAGCCCGGGTTTCACCATTCATGCTGTCGTCCTGAGGGGGTTCCCTATCGGGAAGGCTTTGAGGTACGTGTTCGACCAGCCTTGAATTCACGTCACCGACCTCTGGAGCCAATGCTGATCATATTCGGACGTAGACTCATCGTTGCGCAGATCTTCGGCTCATACGTCGCCTGCTTGCTGGTTTACGTCCAGTACAAGCAGCTCATCCATGTAAGCCCTTCCAGGTACCACCGCTTATACTACCTAAGTGCTAACCCCGAATGCAGACCGCGATTGAGGCTCTGAAAGGAGCAGGTCAGTATGAGGCCCTTATGTTCACCCCGAACGGGCCCGGAGGGATCTTCGGTCTCTATGTGAACCCAGGCTCAAACCTCGGCTACGTCCTCGTCAACGAATTTGTCTGCGACTTCATCCTCGGCCTCTGCGTCTTTGGCGTCCTCGACCCTTCGAACCACCTCGCGACGCCCACGACCATGCCCTGGCTGATCGCGCTCGCATAGTAAGCACCATCACGCAATATATCGGCCGCACGCAACCGCTGACCGCGCCTGCCCGGTAGTGGCGTCGTCGTTTGGGGCTTCGCGCCCGTTGGCATCGCTGCCAATGCCGCGCGTGACCTCGGTGGCCGGTTCGCCGCCTTGACCATCTTCGGCAGCGAGGCGAGCGGGGGCAACTACGCCGCCATCGCTGCCCTCACGAACATCCCCGCGATCCTCCTCGCTGGGGTCGTCCACGACTTTGTCTTCACCGACTCGAACCGCTGTCAGTGCACTTAGCCGAGATGCTTGGGGTTGCGTAACTGACATGTTTGCACTACAGCGATAAACCCCGAGTGGCACCAGCTGCTTGCTTCGATGGAGGCGAATGCGATTCGCAAGGCAGGTGGGGAACCCGAACCCTCGTCGCCTTCCCCCGACTCGATGGGGTATGACAGGAAGTTGAGTGCATAGACTACCCTACATCCTCTTACGACTCAAATAATGGGTATTGTACTTTATCGCTGTACGTTCGTGTTCGTTTAAACTGATTACGATTCCATCTGTTTCACGTATCCTACGGGGTGGTATGTGTGGGCTACGTTCGTACTCGCCGTCTCTGTCGCACCGGACACGATTGGCTCAACGTCATCGGGGACTGCGACCCGGATTATGACCGTACCATGGCGTAAGTATTGTCCGTGAATCGATGTGCCGAGAGGTGCCTTGCCCCCGTGAACGTTCTAACTATTCTTTTCGCCTGAGGGTAGTTTAGAGATGTTTGATTCCTTGTTTGTTCTGCACCTCCCGAGCACCGATCACCATCATATCGATCCAGATCAACACTCTCAAGCGCTCGTAGCACAACAGCCTCCGAGCAACTTCCGAGAGGCGCTAGCAGCCTAGACTAGGTTATCTTTCGCTCTCTCCTCCAGGAAACTCCATCGGTTGGGGCATTCTGGAGCATCGCTTCCACACATTACCCGACGATGCCCAGGCATTCCAGAATGCGGGGCCCCGCATCAACCCCGCAGCGCTACCCGAATCGCTTGTCGTTCCCCGTCTCGCGCGAGAACGAGCAGCCCGAACGCGGTAAGCTTATCTGCCCTGGAAGCTCGTCGTCGTACTTCGCAACACAATCTTGCAGGACGAATAGAGCGGTCAGGCGACTGTTAACGCCCTTGGGCCCCCGCGAAGACAATATAGCCGGGGTGCGAGTGGTCAGGCGAGCCTGCGTCTGCCGCGGTCTCTCGATCATGTGTCCGTTGCCCCCGCAGGCACGACCGCGAAAGACTGGGAGCCATGGAATGCTGATGTTGCGTAAGGCTACGCCCCTCAGTGTCAGCGACGGACCTGCGGGGCAACAGATTCCGAGAGACGAGACTCAAGCTGTCATCTCCCGGTCCCCGGCGGGGAGGCGGGTGGGAACATAAATTCATCACTGTTGCGTTGACGGAAAAAGACGAGCGCAGAAAATCCCCTCCTAGCTAATCTCTCTGTTGGCACACTTCTTCAGAAGATAAGACTGTGACGACAATCTCACAAGTGGAAACGAAGGGCCCACGGGAAGCGATTTCGACTCGACATGGCCACTGCTGGATCACACCCTCTTCGCCGGCGCGATGTCGTCCACCTCGCCGACATCAAGCCCCGGTCCAATGTACGCGTCACCTGGGAACGCGTCAGGCATCGCCAGGCACATTGGTTCGTCGAGATGGCGGCCGAGTTCGTGAGTCCTCTACCCAGTCTCTGTTGTCTTCGCACTCTAACTTTCCGTGGCTTCAAGATCGGCGTATTCTTCTACATTTACGCTGGTTCGTTGCACAATTCCGGATCCATGACATCCCCGTTGTTTCGATAGTGATGGTGGTGGCCTACAGGTGTGGGTTCCACTGCTGGGTTCCTCCTCGGGAACGTTGAGGGTATCGCTGGCCTTTCGTCCATCTTCCAAATCGGGTGCGCGTATGCCTATGGTATCCTGCTCGCCCTTGTCGTAAGCTTTTTCCTGCCGATATATGAATGACACGTCTCAATTCCTCATTCATGTTGTAGGTTTGCGGTCCAACGTCTGGAGGTCACCTTAACCCTGCACTCACCCTTACGATGGTCGTGTTCAGAGGATTCTCGCCGATTCGGGCACTCCGGTGAGTTGTGGGTCCATATGTACCGAGTGTGTCATTCCAGGCTCAACTGAGATGAACTTCCAAACCGATCAAGATACGTTGTCGCTCAGATCTTGGGTGCCTACATCGCGTGCTTGATAGTCTACGTGCAGTACGGCGACATCATTAAGGTGGGAGGGTTCAATCTGCCTTTTGATCTTCGTTATATTTATTCTCTACCCTCGCATGATCCGATTCTTGTTCGACACGCAAATTCTACGGAATCCATTACCTACCACAGGAGGCGACTGCGACCCTCGCGGCCGCGGGAAAGCTCGACGCGGTCATGTTCACACCCAGCGGCCCCGCTGGCGTGTTCGCGGTCTACGTCGCCCCCGGTGCCAATCTCGGCCGCGTGTTCCTCAATGAATTCGTCTGCGTGCGTGGCCCTCTTCGTAGGATTCCGCCCATTACGCCGGTAGCTTACGTTCTGTGCCGGCCCAATAGGACTTCCTGCTTGGGCTCGTCATCTGGGCCTGCATCGACCCCACCAACTTCATTGCATCGCCCACAACCGGCCCCTGGATCATCTCCTTCACATAGTGCGCGGCCAATTCCATTGTCGTCATTGGCCTCTGCGTCTGACCGAATCGTCCTTAGCGCGCTCATGGTTTGGAGTTATGTTAATGTTGGCAGTACGTACCTCTCTTCCCTCCCCGGCGCTCACCCCAACTGACTCCAACCCACCCGGCAGTTGCGACCAATACCGCGCGTGACCTCGGCGCACGCCTGATGGCGCTCACGATCTGGGGTCTGCCAGCTGGCGGAGGAAGTTACGCAGCGATCGCGGCCTTGACTAACATCCCCGCCACCCTCTTGGCCGTCTGCTTCTACGAGTTCGTCCTCGCGGACTCGAGTCGCGGTGCGTGTTCCCCCTTGCCGGTTCGACTCGGTCTCCCGCCCTCTACCTCCCGTCTGCGCTGGATGAGACGAGTGCTGACACGACTTGAACTCACCAGTGATCACGCCTGCACACGCCGACTACATCAATGGCCACCTCGCGCATGAGGAGCACAGCCAGGGCATCGTCGTCGACCAGTCGCCGGGTTCGTCCTACAACGAAAAGGCCCACAGTGAGAAGGCCCACACCGAGACCATCGAACGGGTATAAAAGACATCCTTTTCGGACCTTCAACGGCATGGCTTTGCTGGGTACTGGATAAAACCTCAGTTTGGATTCTACGGCGATAGGGTAGATTTGGACATTGTAGAATATGGCAAGGAGCGTACTCACTGAGACAAGAGTTCTGTACTATAAACAACCAAGGGAGTTTCCTCCATCTTCAGGTTGGGCTGGCAGAAGAGATCGTACCGTGTTCCAAAACCGGGACATTATATGGAAGCGGGAGAGCCTCCGGCTTCGCTGATAGCCGGTGCCCGATCAAAGTCGTAAGCTTGCAAAGCCTCGGCGCCGATGGCCGAACCTTGCTCTCTCTCTCGTAAACCGCGTCCTCTGACCGAGCCAGATCCTTATCAGGACATGCATTCGTGCTGTTGGATGCTGAAAAACATCGCCATCTGACCTATAGGTTGCCGGAATGCGGGATCCCGCCGAGTGCCTTCGGGTTTGTGGGGGGGATTTGGGTCCGAAGGAGCCGAAACACCAATCGCTCGAAGCCCGTCTAAGTTATTACTGGTACGTCTTCTTTTTTAAAGGTTCTTCGGTGCATTGCGGCGGTCAAGTAAATATATGCTTTCACTGACAGGATCCTCCGCTGCGCTCAGTGGTCATTAAGCTCATCTTGATCTCGACCCCGGAAAGCTCGAGGCCGGCTTGATGCTCTGCATATGAAAGCAGGTTGAGCAGATTCAAACTTGAAATATGATATACAAACGGTCATTATATGCGAGTGGTCATTAAGCTCATCTTGATCTCGACCCCGGAAAGCTCGAGGCCGGCTTGATGCTCTGCATATGAAAGCAGGTTGAGCAGATTCAAACTTGAAATATGATATACAAACGGTCATTATATGAGTCTTCAAGGAAGGACGTCGTATCCCCGGTTTGGGGCCACCAATATTAGCCATGTGCTATCGCACGCCCCAGGGCCCAAGAGTAGTTCAGCTATGAAAAGATTGAAAGCGAGGAGTCGAGATACGATGGGCTTATCGCTATAGCTCCGTCTCGTCCCGCTTTCGACGCACTGCTATGACAGACTACCGCCCCAACGAGCGCGATTTCGTTTACCTTGCGGATGCCAAGCCAAGGTTCGGTGTTCAAGTTGCTTGGGAGCGACGCCGCGGCCGGAAGGCGCATTGGTTTTCGGAATGTGCGGCCGAGTTTGTAAGTGGCGCATCCTCCTCCACATATTGTTCTGCGTTTACTTACAGTTACTACGACTAATATAGGTAGGCACTTTCTTCTATGTCTATGCGGGTGAGTCGAACTAGTGCCCGGGCAGTGTTCTGTCAAACTGACTGCCAGCCGTTGATCACTGGCAGGAGTGGGCTCGGCGGCGGCTTTCAGGCTTAATACTTCCGACCCCGAGGGCGTCTCGTCCGTCCTCCAAATTGGCGTTGCGTATGCCATTGGTGTGGTTTTGGCATTCATTGTAAGACAACGGTCCAGGGTGAATAACCGTCGTAGACTCACTGTACTTGGAAGGTGACGCAACCGACTTCTGGCGGACACTACAACCCAGGTTTCAGCATTGTCTTCGCACTTAGGAGGAGAATGTCTCCGCAGGGAGCACTTCGGTGAGTGGATGAGTCTTCGTGAAGTCGACAGAGACTCACAGCGATGCATGCCCACTTCAACAGCTACATCGTTTCTCAGATCCTAGGTGCTTACTGCGCCTGTCTCCTAGTCTATCTCCAATACGGCGATATCATCAAGGTGCGCTATCAACGCTTTACGGTGCACTGCATCTTCCCACTGAATGACCGCCACAGCAAGTCGAAGCAGCCCTGTCGGCAGCAGGGACGCTGAAGTCCACATTATTCACACCAAGCGGGCCGGCCGGGGTCTTCGCGATATACTTGGCCCCAGGAAGCAGCCTGTGGCGCGTGTTCCTGAACGAGTTTGTCTGCGTGAGTTCCTGTCCTATTCATTCCCAATGTCAGCGCCGCTGTAACAGCCTCGTCCTCACATACCCGGTCCTGAACCTGAAGGACTTCCTCATCGGGCTCGTCATCTGGGCGGTCGACAACCAGAGCAACTTCACTGTCTCCCCAGTCGCGGTGCCATGGATAATCGGCTTCGTCTTGTACGTGTGACCGCCCCCCCCCTCTCCGGTCCTCTTCTTCCGGTGTCTGTGTCCAATCCCCCGAGATTCTGACGTATGCTGTCTATTATCATGCAGTGCGGTCATGGTCTGGAGCTTCTCTCGTGTGGGAGGTGAGTACATACATTGACCTTCCCTAATAAGCCAAAGCTGTGTTCTCACGCTGGCGGTTCTACGCGTTTCAGTCGCTACTAACACTGCGCGCGACGTCGGCGCGCGGCTCATGGCCATCACTGTCTGGGGCCTCGAGGCCGGAGGCGGCGCGTACGCGGCCATCACCGCGCTCACGAACATTGCGGCGACGTTCCTCGCCGCCCTGTTTTACGAGCTCATGTTCGCAGACTACAATCGCGGTGAGTGTCTGTCTCACCGAACGACGGGACTCGGAGGCACGGGGGGATTGACTCAGCTGATGTAATGTTTATTCTCATGCAGTCCTTACACCTGCCAACGCCGACTTGCTTGCCGCTCAGACCGCATACAGGGAGCACCCACAGAGTGACGGGGCTATGACGAGGCGGTCTACCAGCGCGTCTTCGGGAGACAATGGGGTCGAGCAGACCCGGACTTTGGAGAAAGTCTGAAGCGGAGGAGCATCCATCCCACCAATACCACGAAGTTCGATCGAGCGGTTCGTTCGGACCCTGACCATATGGAATGCTGACAATACCGGTGTCTGTAGGCACCATCTAAAAGTATGGGGTATGGCGCAGGTGCGCTCGACCATAATAGATGTGTCGGAGACAGAGCCATTACTTTGTCAAATGGAACGGAGAAAAGAAGGGGCACTGCTATCTGGTCCGGCAGGACGCACATCCGCCAGGCCGAGTCAATCTTCGCATCCTCAAGAACCGGTGCCTGACTGGTCTGTTAACGTATCTTCAACCAGATACCATGTAACGGGTTCTTTGTGGTGCTTCTGGCCCTCACGGTCTAGGGAGTCATTCAGCACAGGACTCTCCGAGAAGCCGAAGGATGCGACGGGGTCGGTGTCCCGTTGTAATCTTGTACAGAAGCCGAGCGGTGTTCAGGATTGCCGGAACCTAATCGCCGCTACGTATCTACACGTCTAATGGCTTGGCCTCGTGGTGTAGCGTCCATTGGCTGCCTAAGCCTGAGATCGGCGCCCACCTGCAACACGCGGGGCTGGCGGAACTGAAGGTGAATGGGATCGGCGTGTGTCGGGCGGGTCGAGAGCGTGAACTTACGGGAAGTACTGCATTGTCATGGCCAACTTCCCTCAAGGGTGAGGCTGTGCGCACCGCATGCAGGGGGTTAGGAAGATCAGCATCAGGATGAACTTGGCGGCCGCCGTGCGGGCGAATCCGGCTGAGGGTGCCAGTGGGTCCCGTCCGTGCCGGTCTTTGGAGATGCACGGCACCCTGCAGCATCCTCGGAGAGCAAGCACAGGAACTGGGAGGTATAGGTGTAATTTCCAATGCCATACGCAGTCAAATCTAGTTTGGCAGCTAACGGAGGCATCGGATTTAGTGTGGCCAAAGACCTGAACAGTCGCACAGGGTGCCGTATATGGAACTGTGGCTCGTCGGCGCTAGTGAGGTGACGTAGACCCGAGCCTGTTGGCGCTGGATGTCCACAGAGCAAATTCGTAAACTGCACGGATACAATGGTTTCCTTGTTGAGAGTATTGCGATACGCACTGGAAGGTAGGGTCTCCATTCTCAGAAGCCGGGGCGGGGCAAGACGCATCACGGCGCCAGCTCAGTTCTGCTGAGCGGAAGGGCAATGCTACTACTACTTACATGACTTGCTCGAGGCTGGTCGTCAAAACACATTTTGGGAACAAAGCCAACGTATGCATATGACGTAGAGTGTCCGTTTTGGCTGGACATTTGACTAGCAGTATGCCGTCAGACTCGGCGAAGCTGTATCACAGATACAGCCTCGATCGCCTGGCGCCCGTATGTCGCGGTCACGGGGTCGCGATGTAACCACAACGCGACGCGTCCTTCGCGCGTATGTTCTATCTTATCATCACATATTCGTTCCGAACACGCCTCAAAAGTCATTCAATATCAGTCATACGCGATAAATATGCTTTTTGGAAGAGTTTAAGCTAGCCATTACTCGTATGCCACGGTTGGAGGAGTCGGGTGCCGAAAGCTATACATCCTCCACGGAAGGATTCGGTTCGTTGATGCTGCTACACGTTCCAGGCCGCGCTACTAACGGGTTTAAACGGGAACCTCGAGCGGGGGGGCGGTACCCCACGGTCAGACAGATAGCACAGCCCACATCCTGATGATATGTCGAAACCGGTCGATCAGATTCTACAATGAGTTATGACACGTATGTAATCTACAGTATGGCAGACATCTCTGTGCAAGAAGGGGGGCCACCATCTAAGTACCGCGCGCGTACTGTATAGGTACCCAGTGTCTATGCGGGCGAGGCAGTCCGAGTCAGAGTCCGAGAGCGGGAGGTACAAGATAGATACAGCGACAAGCGTCAGAATGGGACGAGGCGATTACGGCTGGGAAAGCGAAAGCGGGGTAAAGTACGACATGGTATCAAATGTGGCGGGGGAGAGGAGAGTTCGAGACACAGTCCGTGAGAGAGAGAGAGATAGAGATAACGAAACACGGTGAAGGGGGTAGCACGACGAGAGCGAGGTTCGAGAGCGCGACAGCAGCGGACAGCGGGGCGGAGCGTGGGTGTGGGGATGAAGTCTGTTGCCGACGTTACTGTTTACGCATACCCGCGGGACCGGCGGTCGTGGTACAGAGCGTCGAGGGTTTGGCGGGCCGCCTCCTCCTTAACTGAGGCTTGGGACGAGCCGAATGCCCGCCCGTATTCGACACCACGTACTAGATGTAGAGGCGGCGATCAGCGTTTGAACAATGCTGGACCTAATGTTGAAAGACGCACTGTATGCTATCGCCGTCCAAGATGGCTGGTGGAGGGGCCCGCTCTGGTAGAGGTCCCACGTCAGGAGACGGGCCCCTCCGTTGGCCTGGAGGTAGTTGTTGAGCTGCATACGCCAGTCTGTTTGCGAAGTGGCATAGGTGAGCAACGAGGTTGCTGTGGCAGCACTGAAAGACGTACGGAATGACTCTGACATTGCGGAGGATTGGGAGTGGTTAGTAGTGCTGGTGGTGGTGAGCACTGGTTGAGCTGCGAAGGGATGAAAGGATGGATGGCCTGACTCCGCCAACGAGGGAGAGCCTTTATAGCAACTTGTGAGCTTGCTCTGGGGACGAAACTGTTGTCGGCGGAGCCCTGAGTCACAGTAAGAGGCACAGCATGGAGGCCTTGTTATTCAGTGATTCGCCGGATCCGGAGGATGGATACTAGGACTCACCGCAGGGGAGACACAGAAAGCGGCGACAGAAGCGCGTCAGCTCAAGCCGACATCTGGTCCCAATGTGGTGGGGACGTACGGAATGCGTGATAAATGTGGCTGCATTGTCCGGTTCGGGGCCACAGACGCAATGACACCCGAGGAGGCGCAGCGTACTGTGCGCCTTGTGCCCGCGCCTGCGCGGAGAAGGATGAGGACGAGTTTAGACTTGTATGTCGCCCTCTCGTCCCGGCACGCTGTGGCGAGGTACTAGGATGAGTCAAGTTGGTGCTGCCGGAGAGGGTGTGTTGACTCGACGTCCGGCGGGACGGGGCCATCAGCCATATTTCGCACGTGCTTTCTGGCGAGTCATGCCCAGGATCCCTCCCAACAGCATCTTGAGTACAGTGAGTGCCACGGCTGCGAGAGACGACCACGTACCTTAACTCCGTGTCCGGTACGGGTTGGCGGGGTCCGCGTCGTGGCATGTGCGTCATTGACCCGGGCTGCTACGAGCGCAGCCGCCCAAGAGCGCAGCCGCCCAAGAGCGCCGAGGCCACGGCCGCGACGATTGGCTTGCCATAGCAACGCCCGGGCAATATTGCCCCACTCACCGAACCAGTGCACTCTCTCTGGCCTCGAGGCTGCAGAGACGATAATGGAGCAATTGCGCGAGGTGAAGCGGGGCGAAGCTGTGTGTTGGGTCGTTGAACAACCTTACCGGTCGGCGCGGTGGTGAGCAGTGGTGGATGATGATCTGAACAGTAGAGCTCCAATTGAATGGATCTCGGCCGCATTGAACGTATATGGCTTCTGTCATAGCGAAACGAATACCGTGGACGGACCCAAGGCTTCCGGTGTCCGAGGCTTGATGATGTGCTGCGAAAAGGTTTGGGCCTTGTGTCCGACTCCGCTGGGCTGCGCCCGTGCTGTTGAAACATCTCATATTCAACCTGTACTGCGACTTGGAGAGTCCCCATGTTGCGCAGCAGGTGCTGCAGCTTACCACATGGTTGAGTGGTTGAGAAGCCGATCGAGGACGGATGAGAAGATCCCGACATGTGTTGAAGGAGGTCCGGAGGATGGCAGAGAGACTGGATGAATGGTGTGAGTCGGACGAGAAGCTGTTGGCTGTGTGGGCGCTGCCGATCCCGCGAGCCCACTGGCCCTGAACAAGTAAGAGATAAGATTAGATAACCGCGTGGTCGGCTTTACCCTCGGCTCGGTTCCGGAGTTCCTGCAGAGGCTCGAAGCCGGAATGTCGTGCACGGGCCGCTTTTTGCTGCACACCCCCCCTCGTCGCTTGCCATGTCCTCCTGAGACGTCCACCCACCTCCATCCCCACTTCCTCCCTCGTCCAGTCCTTCTCATCGGCGAAGTTTCTGCGCAGCCTGACACGCATTCCGACCTTGTGTTCTAGATCCAAGTACGTTCGTATTCGCAGCCGCCCCCCCACTGCGGACAATGGAGACAGACGTTATAGCTGACACAATCTGCTAACAGCAATCACATCTCGTCATCGGTTCGCATACCACTCTAGCCTGCGCGTAACGCAGATACCATCCAACACGCAACCCCGTCCGAGCTGGAATCTCGTCGACGCTCTTGGTAGTTTTGTGGTTGTAGACTGTGGCCCGACAGTGAGTGTATTTGTGTCCTCCCGCTCGCGCTGCTTCTATTCCATACCAACCCACATCGTCCACTTGCCCTCCTACGTTAGCGCTCCTGCCCAAACAGACCGATATGGAATCCTTCGACAACATGACCCCGATAGTGGGCTCCCGCCGCCCCATTTTCCTTCCCGCGTTCTCCGATAACTCCTCGTCTTCCTCACACACCCCGACCCCGCCATCTGCTTTATCCTCTGCCGTATCCCTCGTTTCACCTTCGCGCAGCCGTCGAAAACCCGCATATGCATTCAAATCGCCGTCCGCGGACGACTCGGGGCCTGGGGAGTGGGAAGCGGGCCATAATCGTAAGCGCCCATAATGATGAAATTGTGTCACGTGGGACCGCGTTTAATGACCGCGTTCGTTCCTAGCGACGCGCACTGGCTCCGCGTTGGGCAAACACGCCAGCCCGCATCCTTACGAGCGGCGACGGACATCCACGTCTACGGATGCCTCACGTTCATCTACGCACAAATTTACGCCGTCTGTCAAGGGCGCAATGCAGCGTCATGCCCCACTACTGCCGCTGTACCATCCGCTTGGCCCTCTTGCGCAGTCGTTGCCGAAGCTCGACCCCGGCCTCTTCGGCCTACCGTCATCCTTGAGCATAGATGACGGCGAGGACCAAGCAGACGGAGAGGTAGATCCACGCTCGGGTTCTCGCTCCCGCCGTGCGGGCCCTAAAGGCCGCGAAGACGATGCACAGTCGAATGGCACACCTAACGGCGTAGACAAGACCGCGCAGGACGCCGCACGCGAGCGCAATCCGAGTCCCCGCAAGAGACGCGGCGGGGGTGGCGCGAAACGCAAACGGAAGGATGCAGACGACGCTGACGGCGTGTTTCCCCCGCCAGCCAAACGTACACGGAACCCGCGTGGAGCAGCTGCCAACAGCTCTGTACCCGCGGCGCCGTCGCCGCTAGTCGGGCCAGCGGTCGTAGCCTCTGATCTGGCGGAGGAGGTCCCCGAGAATAACGGGGGAGCGCCTGCGGATGCCGAGGAAGAAGCGCAGGAAGAGCCTGAGGTGCAACAAACGCCGAAACGAAGTACGCGCACGAGGAAGCCAAGGGCAAGGCCGGCAAAGCGCAGGGACTCGAGCGGCAGTGCGAGCGCGGCGAGCTCGGTCTCGGTGTCAATTGCCGCTACGACGAGGGCTGTTGCTGCTGCGACAAGGCCGGGGCTGCCAGAGGAAGCCGGTGGGGTTAACGACCCTGAGCCCGAACCCGAACCCGTACCCCAGCCTGAACCTGAGCCCGAATCCGGGCTTGGGGCTAGTGAACCACAACCGCAGGCCGCAGTCAATGGGGTTGGTGCGCACAAAGAAGCTGACTCGGGGCGCCCCTCGGGCATCCCCACTTCGACGCGTTCTCCGATAGAGAAGCTACAGCAGGCTTCTGCCGCCGGCGACTTAGCAGCTGCGGCCTCACCGCGACTTGGAGGCAAAGACGTTCCTATGAATGGGGTTACGCATACTCCCGGCCCCAGGGTTATGTCGATGGTGTCGGCACCGCCGGCGACGTCTGCTCCGCCCCCTCCACCACCCGCCCCGCCGGCGCAAATGCAAAAGGTCCCGCCACCCAGAGCGCCGCCGCAGAAGGAGGAGCGCGAGGAAGGCGAGCTGAGCGACTAATAGTCCGCTCGACCGCATGGAACACGACTGTGCCTTTACGCGGGCGGTGCCGTTGCGAACCCTCTTCTGTATATCTTTAGTGGCAGCGTGCTAGTCGTTTGGTTGTCGTTACCCGGCTGCTGCATGTATATTCCCTTGTTTTGTTCGATTTCTCTCCGTTTCCTTTCCTTGGTTTGCTCTTTATATCTCATTTCATCTCATCTCAACTCACCTCAGCATATTTGCAAGTTGTATAGTAGTAGCTAGTCGTACGCTGTCGCGCTCCGCCCCCGCCGCCTGTCGCCCTGTCTGTACTGCATAGCTGTAGCTTGGTATTCCCTCGCGTCACATCATCGTATCGTATTAACCCTCCATGTACATGTACCTCTACGTCTACTCCGATTCGGCCCACCCAAAATTACACTCGAGTTTGCTCCCTGCTTCCATCTCAGCCTCCTTATCAGGCCGGATCCGTCGAACTTCGGGTTGGATTCTCATTCTGGCTAAGGGCTTTTCTGAATGTGGCGGGGCGTCACTGTCAGCGGCCAGCCTGTGGTTCGAGCACAATCACCAAACGCAATCCTGGTGGTCAAGGATGATTGATCGGGATCTGAGATTGGGAGAGATAATGCTTCTCTGAGCGGTGCTGCGCAGCAAAGCCTGTCAAGACAGCCAACTACGTGGCACTGGCACCATCGACGACCCAACGGAGCGGCTGAGAAGCATCAAAATACTTATACGGTAGTAATTCCGCATGGTGTCGAATATGGCATCGGCGGGGGGCCTGAGTCGAAAGCCACGTCATGCACCGCCGTTGGGGAAAGAACCAAGCGCATCCTAGTAGACCACCGGTCGTTGGTGAGGCGAGACATGGCGGGGCAAAGAAGACGGCTTGACATTGACGGCCCTCTATGCGCGGCGGCGCGCTGGGCGTTTCTGGCGCGACGTGTATGTGTTGCAGTGTAGCAGCCATGGAGGCTGTACATAGTCAAATACTCCGGACACGCGACTCGGACTTGCGCTGTCGGAGCGATGGTTTACGTGGAGCGGCGGTGTAATAGCACCAGTACTGCTTGGGCTGCTTAACCCTAGAATGCCGTGGAAACGTTGAGTACGAGACAAAGGCGACATTGAGACAGGGACGCAGGACTTCGGTTTGGACTGCCGTGCTGGACCTTCGGACACCCTAGAATGGTGTGCGGATACAGCGATGCTTGATCCGTGCGTGTTCGGGGAACTGTACAGTGTCAATCAGTGCAATTGGTTGCAGGCGCTCCGTGCGACAATCTCCCCAAACGTGTGAGAAGGGCATGAAAGCACCAAAACACCTATCCAGAAGGAAGACGTAAAGGAGCCACGTAGCTACAGCCTGGGGCTCCCGGATGGACCGCAGTAGCAAGCTATGCAGGGATAGGAATACGTCTGGATGCTAGGAATGTGCCAATGATCCTTTTGCGGTTATGTTGCCAATTTGCGGCTGGCTACGTCACCAGGAGTCCGTATACTGCGACCTGAGCTGGAGAGGTTATTAGCAATTAAACTAGCTTTTGACTAGTATGAGAACTCCCGAGAGTCAGAGATTTCGCACCGTGACCTGGGGTCGCAATGTATTGACGTTCAGCCACGACTACGCATCATGGACGGCCTTTTGTCGGACACGACGGTCGCCTGCTATGAGAACAAGACACGTTACGCAGGATGATAGGCTCGTCGTCGGATGTGGAATGAAGGTGAGAGTTACAATTGCCGGTCAACATCGTAAGAACCCTCGGCAAGCTTGAGATCCCTTCAGTCGCGTCCGGCTCGGCTGTAAGTAAGACCCGGCGATCAATGCAAGGAGGCTTATGTATGCTTGCCTTGTTATCCGATATAAAGCCATAACTATATGGGATAAGCTTGATTAGGTGCCAGTAACCCGGGCCTCCAATGTCCGGCTTACTCGGTTTCGCTTATCTGTTTCAAGCGCAAACATACTGACCGTCGGGCGTGGCGTGGGTGACGTCGCACGGAAAATGGTCCCGCCCTCATTGGATCCTCCCACCTCCTTCCCCTCACATTATATGCTTCTCTCCTCGTCTCCCAGGACGACGCACTCCCCCCATGGCCGCCCACGTAAGACGCACAACTGCACTCACCCGCACTCTGACGCGTTCGCTGGCGACTTTGAATACCGCGCCACCAGCGGGGAAGAGGTAAGCACGACTAGGAGCGGATGTATGCGCGTTTCTGACACGCTCTTTCAGTCCAACAGGTACATATGATCGTTTGACGTGTCTATGGGAGGCTGACGTCGTGGGGGCGTAGCGATTGTGATGCTGAACATGGGCGGTCCCTCCACGGTGCGTGCTTTGTTATTTCGAGCTCTAGGCATGCTGTATGGACGAGCCTAGCCAGGTGTCGGAAACACATGACTTCCTCAAGAACCTCTTCTTGGACGGAGACCTCATCCCCCTTCCTTTCCAATCCGTTCTCGCACCCTTGATCGCGAGGCGTCGCACCCCCCAAATCGAGAAGCAGTATGGGGACATTGGCGGGGGCTCACCGATCCTGAAGTACACCAAGATACAGGGGGAACGTATGGCCGCCCTCCTCGACGAACTACACCCTACGACGGCACCCCATAAGGCATACGTCGCGTTCCGCTACGCGCGGCCCCTCACCGACGAGACCGCGCGCCAAATGAAGGCTGACGGCGTCAAGCGTGCCGTCGCGTTTACGCAATACCCCCAGTATAGTTGCAGCACGACAGGGAGCAGTCTCAACGAGCTGTACAGGCGGGGCAAGGCGGGAGAGGTTGGGGATGAGGTAGAGTGGAGTGTGATTGACCGGTGGGGTACCCATCCTGGCTTTATCGAGGTGCGCACTTGCTCTAGCGTTGCTGCGCAAACATACGGCGCGCAGTGGCTGACGGCATCTCCTCGCGTGCTGCAGGCGGTCGCACAGAACATCGAGCGAGCGCTCGCGAAGTTCCCGGCGGAGAACAGGTCCGATGTCGTGCTCCTCTTCTCCGCGCATTCCCTCCCGATGTCCGTCGTGAACCGAGGGGACCCGTACATCCCCGAGGTTTCGGCATCTGTCAATGCCGTAATGGACCGGCTGGGCCACGCAAATCCTTATCGGCTCGTGTGGCAGTCGCAAGTCGGGCCGTCGGCGTGGATGGGCATGCAGACGGGAGAGGCGTTGAAAGGCCTCGCGCGGTTGGGGCGGAAACAGGTTATCTTGGTGCCTATCGCATTCACCAGCGACCATATTGAAACCCTCTATGAACTCGACCTAGAGTATGTGAAGGAGGCGCGGGAGGTACGTCATCCTCGTTCCTCAATGCGAATGTCGCTGAGGTGTCTTGCAGCATGGTATCGACATCCACCGAGCAGAGTCGCTGAACGAGTCGCCTGTATTCATTCGTGCTCTCGCTGACCTCGCGGCTACTCACCTGAAGGACTACTCGAGCGGAAAAATCGGGCCAACGACGCTTCAGATGGGACTGCGGTGTCCCGGCTGCAGCAATGCAACTTGCGGGGCGCAGAAGGGGTGGTTTGCCAGGGCAGGACGGTAGTCTGTTGGTACGTCATCAATCGGTCTAGAATAGTTATGTATTCCCTATTGGTGGATGTAAGCTACTGCGCACTCTCAGGACGGTAGACTGGCGCGTTGATTCCTCTCATTGCAATGCTGTTTGTGCCATTTTTCGGTGAGCTGCAAAGTGCCGGTCGGCTCGTCAACGTACGATTGCTCGGAGAGAGTCTTCGTCAACAGCGAAATTCCAGGCTCCTTATGGCGTGGTTCTTGACCACGTGTCAATAACTCGTGAGTGAGATGCCCCAGGTCGATTGAATGCGGTTATAATTGGTTCACTGTTTGGTTAGAGCGAGGCCCGCACCTAAAGTAACCTATCTTGGACTCACCAAATTTACCGTGTTTCGCAGTTGTAGATGGCAGGGTGGACAATTGCTGCAATCTACAATAAGGCAGTTGCAGGAATGACGATTCTATCCAGCCATCAAGGATCTTCAAGCTGAAAGAAGGTATGGATGACTTTCGTCCCTTCTTTGTGTCTTGCCAGTTGTCGGGATGGAATTTGCTAAGAATAGTTGTCTCTTGTTATAGAACGCGACACCTGAGGTCGTGCGAGACCGGTACCCAAAATAACACCACCTTCCAACCCCTTCGTTATCTGGCATGCGCAGTCCGCTGAATATTCATAGACAACATGGCTTCAAAGCTGCCGGCATTGACAAATCAATTTTTGCCTGGTGACGTCCACAGCCTACCGTCGAGTCCTTGACAGACAGGCAGATAATGTAAGCTAACACGCCAAGACTCCAAGCGTAGACGCAGGCAACGCCGAAGCTCGCCTTCGGTCCTGCTGCGATGTTCAAGCCTCCTGATGAGTAACGTTTAGAATGTTTAGATCATCGAGGCCAGTGTTGTTGGCTGCCTAAATGACTTCCAATTTTAGGGCACCATCTCTCACAGGACTAAATAGTGCACGAACATCGATTACGTTGGGTTGCATACCCACAATAGCAGCGATGCCCCAAACCGTACCGAGGACCGCGAACTGGAGGCTTAGCATTCTGGCAAAAAGGCCCGTATACACTGCCGAGACCATGGGAGAGGAGGTGGAGCGAGTGGTGAGTTTTAGAGTTGTGCCTTGAGAAATGAGAGACACAGTGGATGCTTTCTTGGTGGGCATTGAAATTGACGGGGCCGAGTCTAAGCTATAATACCCATCCGGGGACCAGGAAATTCCGTCTATTGACGACCCCGGACTCAGACCCCTGGGTCAGAATCCATCCCCAGCTCTGTGGTATGGGACCTCGTTCCTTCTACCGTCGTTCGCCTTGTAGCCAGTCTCTCATTGTCGCAACCCAGGGCCATGGATTACGTTCACGACGATGAACGAGCTCTCATCCGCGGCGTCCCTACCCCGCACCTAGCGCGCGCCTCCCCGCAGACCAGCGAGTCGGTTATCCTCGACCGTGCGGTATGTTGTACGGGATTCTCATCCGGGGCGCAACCGAGCAACCACTCTGAGAACTTCCGCAGTGCAACGGCGGATTCCGAACCAACATGGGCTATTGAGGGACCTAAGCGGCCGTTGCGTCTCGAGTCTTTTACCCGTCGTTCGCATGTTCGGAATATTTGGACGGCGATTGGTCCATGGCGCAAGGATTTCTCTCATCCGCGCTCCACATTCGCGATCGTCAGGTATAAAGCCTGCTCGTCGAAGTCGAGCAAACCTCAGAACAGCCCGTTCTCCAGTTTACTCATCCGCTCCAGCCATGCCCTTCAAATCCCTCTCATCCTTTGCCTCTGTGCTTGCCGCACTCCAAGCCGCCAACGGTTCGTCCTACTCTTCCTTATGCCGGATTACCGTTCATCCGTCTTGACCGATTTCGTGTTGCAGGTGCGCTCATCCGCCGTGTTACCTGTCCCGACGGCATCAACATGGTGAACAACGCGGCCTGCTGCTCGCTCTTCGCCATCCGCGACGACATACAGCAGAACTTGTTTGACGGTGGCGAATGTGGCGAGGACGTCCACGAGTCCCTTCGTCTGACCTTCCACGATGCCATCGGTATTTCTCCCTCCCTCATGGCCCAAAGCATCTTCGGGTGAGGGTTGTTCGGCTTTCACTCTTCGTATACGAAATGCTCACTCACGACCGCTCCTAGGGGCGGGGGTGCTGATGGTTCGATCGCCATCTTCGAGTCCATCGAGACCAACTTCCACGCCAAAGTTGGCGTGGATGAAATCGTCAACGAGCAGGCTCCGTTCATCGCCCGCCACAACATTACCCGCGGCGATTTGTGAGTCAGGGTCGTATGACTGTGATGCGCTAGCCTACTCCTGACACATCTCTGCAGCATTCAATTCGCTGGGGCTGTCGGGGTGAGCAACTGCCCGGGTGCTCCTTAGCTCGAGTTCCTTCTCGGCCGTCCCGCCGCGACTCAGCCCGCTCCGGATAAAACTGTCCCGGAGCCTTTCGGTGAGTACGACTAGATTCAGCTGCGCCAAGTGCTGACTCTTTCCCCCGTACTAGACACCGTCGACACTATTTTGGCTAGATTCCTTGACGCAGGCAACTTCACCTCCGATGAGGTTGTTGCCCTCCTGTCTTCGTAGGTTCCTCCGGCCCGAGAAATGCGCCTGCCCGCTAATACCGCCCATTTGAAGCCATACCGTTGCCGCTGCCGACCGTGTTGACCCTACCATCCCGAGCACTCCGTTCGACTCCACCCCTGAGCTCTTCGACACCCAGTTTTTCATTGAGACTCAGCTTCGTGGCACGTTCCCTGGGCATAAATTCTTCACGTTCGCCGATCACGGTCATTCTCGCTGACTTATTTGACACCAGGACCTCCGGAAACCAGGGCGAGGTCGAGTCTCCGCTTGCGGGAGAGATGCGTCTTCAGTCCGATTCTGAGCTTGCCCGTGACTCCCGGACTGCCTGCGCATGGCAGTACATGGTCGGTACGTACTCTTATTTCTTATCCGTTGTGGACAAGGGCTGACGAGCATGTCTTCAGGTAATCAGGCTCAGATGATGTCCTCGTTCAAGGCTGCCATGGCGAAGCTTGCCGTCCTCGGTCAGGACGTGAGCCAGATGGTTGACTGTTCGGATGTGGTATGTAATCCCATCAATAAGAAAGGAAGCTGGATCCTTAGTTTTTCCTCAGATCCCGATTCCTCCGCCGCCGATGAGCAACGCCTACTTCCCGGCTGGCTTGTCTAACGCCGACATCGAGCAGGCTGTAGGTGGTTCCAGACTCTCGCTTAAGCAGTCCGCTCATGCCTCTTTCAGTGCGCCTCCACCCCATTCCCCACCCTCCCCACCGAACCCGGACCGGTCACTTCCGTCGCTCCTGTGTACGTGCGCTTTCTTTTGAGCCCAGTTATAACATATCTCTAATGAGTTGCTTAATGCAGTCCGCCGTCCTAGTAAGTTTGAACCGCAGTCAGATACTATGACCTGGGTTTGCAGGGGAAGTAGGGAAACGGGGTGATCGTTTCAGAAGTTTATGGTATTATGCGGTGTATATGTAGAGTTGTAAACAACTGCTAAATTCATGGGCCCGCCCTTTGAATTTTCAAAGGACGAGCCTGAACTTGAACACCTGCCAAATCGGGAACGATCGGGAAAATCCGATGTATTCCATCCAATCGAAAGCGCCCGGTCGACTCTGCAACCAACTCGAGCTCAGCGAGTTCGTCCTCAAGAAAGTCAGCAAAGCGGACCCTCTACGGAAGGGCAGGCGAGTATTAACTCCCAACTTAATGCCCGAAGCATATCTCACGATGCCATAAGCACGCAGTAGGACTCGGATTCCGCATACCGACATGGCGTCGTCCGAGCCCGGGGAGCTAGTCCCGTTCCCGCCTCATGGAGAGTACTTGAAAGCCGTGCGGGAATCATCGAGAGCGGCGAGAGAGAAGGCCAATATTACTGTAAGTAAGTTCGCGTTGATGTACCGCACTGAGGGGGACTGAATCTGCCGCGATCGCCGGACTTGGTTGGCTCACTTTCTCAGTGGAGATACACTCAGTCTTGAAGGTATTGGAAAGCCGTTGGATTGAGAGTACCCGGCCTATTTGAGTTCGATATGTCAGGACTCGAGTGCATCGCATCCCACGTATCCGAGACCCATTCTAACTATTGCCCTACTGCAGATCAGTGAACAATCTATCAAACGATTCCTACTCTCTCCTGCATTCACAAGCACCTTTGCTCGTCTTCGTGTTGCCCACGGGATGGGCATGCCGCTCAACTTCAGCTCCGTCAAGGAGGAATTGAACGTCCTCTCAGTGCTCTCCCTCCTGAATTTCGCATCCGGCTATCGCGTACCTCTCCATATCGCGACCGGCCGAGGCGCGTTCGACAACATCCGCGCTTTCATCTTCGCCGCGTATATCTCGTCCTCGACCGGTGCTGGAGACTACTTCTCCGCACAAGGCATGAAGGAGGTTACTCCCACCGCCGTTGCGGACCTCATGCGTGTAACGCATGCGATTCACGTCGAGCGACCTCACGAAACGATCCCGGGCGTGACCGTTGGGGAGCTTGGCGGTCCTGTCTGGGAGATCGTCCAGATCATCGCAAAGACGCTGAACGAGACCGGAGAAGCCTTGATCAATGGGGGGTACCCGGATCTTGGAAGCTTCGTGCTCGAAGCCTTGACGGAAGGAGAAAAGGTTAAGAAGGCAGGCGGTGATGAGTGCGAGATCGTAGTGGAAAGAGTACGTGATTCAGCACTTGGCTTATACCTACATGTGGGACTAATAATAATATGGTTTTTAGCTTGTGCGCGCAGTCCCTGGGTTGCGAGACATGGCTTTGGTATACGACCAACGTGAGTCTTCCCGCAGTGGTCACTGAATCCCAAGTCTATCCCAAAGACTACAATGCCCAACATTTTCCATCGCTCCTAGCCGTGTACTGCTTCAAGAAAGCGCTCCTCACCCTCCATGCCATCGCCCTCCGCTTCGGCAAGTCCGATTTCCCCGCCATTCCCGTGCCCCGCACGGATCATCTCCCCATCTTCTCCGATAACGTCATCCCGTCCCTCCTCATCCACCTCGGGGTTATCGACTTGAGCATGGCCGATGCGTCCCTCGGGCTTCCTCAGCTCTTCCCCGATGCTCAGAACCCCGAACGTCTCGAGGCGCTCCTCGCCGCTGCTCAGCCTGAAGAGCCCGCGGTCGCCAAGATCGAGTCGGTCCCGAAAGAAGGACCGCTCCTGACAGTAGAGCAGGCATATGTCCTTCGCGCCGCGGCGATCGATGCGTGCGAGCTGATAGTCCAATATGCGAAGACAATAGACGTGAGTGGGGCGACGGATGACTTATCGTGGACGAAGGACATGACGCTGCCGGAGCTGGATGCGTGGATCTGGGCAGTGGCGAAGGATCGTCCGGACTACAGGAAGCTCGAGCGGTTCGCGTTGAGGAACACAGCGTACTTCTAGGCAAGCAATCCAGGAGAGGTAGCAAGAAGTACTCGCGTTTGTATCGATGTACCCCCGTCTATGGCAATAAATTACAGATATACGCCCCAACGCGATCTGCAGACGAGCGGGTTTGGGCTTCCGATCGACAAGTGGGATTCACATCTTTGTGCTTATGTATGCTAGCCGGGAATATAAATACAAGTCACTTTAGTGTTTGTGTCTTCGTCTTCTCTTCGTCATATGTGAGCGTAACTGATAGTACCTATGCCTCGAACATTACAATGCGTCTAATTAGTATCCCCCGCAAACTCCGGACCCAAGAGACGAAAGGAGCCAGAGCACGACTTCCAAGTCTAAAACGTCGAAAACGATATCACAACTACAAGCATAACGCACGCAAGAAAGCATCAAAGCTGAGCGGGAGAGCGGTAGCCCGAGACACAAGCGAAAACCCTTATGGATCCGCGTCGCTATCGCTAGCTGCGCTGTCGCTCTCGTCGTGGCCCCTTACTGCAAACGCACGACGTCCTGGCTCGCGCGAACGCGACCGGCTCCTATGCACGCCCAAGGGGCGCTCGATCGACGTCGGCGTGCGCAGGCTCTCGACCTCGAGGTCGCGGTCGCGCGGGATGCGCACGCGGTTGCTATGATGCGCTGAGCGCGGGCTGTGGATATCGTCGCGGTCGCCCCTGTCGCCGCGACGGTAATGCGCGTCAGAAAACGTGTCCTCGGACGGAGAAGAGGAGGAGGAGGGAGAGGAGGAGGATGCTGACGAGGTGTGGGTGCGGAACTGCACGTGGCGCGGCGAGACGCGCGGCGGGTGCGGGTGCGGGCCCGCGAAGCGGTCGGGGGTATCGACGCCGGACTTGAGGCCCGAGCTGGGCGTGGCGCCGATCGTGGCGGAGAGGTAGGCGTTGCCCCGCGCGAGGTGCCGCGCGGCGTCTTCGGCCTCCGCTTGGACGTCCTCTTGAGATTCGTTCTCCACCTTCTCCTTTCCGAACTTGGCCTCTTGAGGACTGAGCTGCCTAGGTAGTCCGGGGGCAGCTGTGGGCGACTCGGTAGATGATAGATCATCAATGTCGAACTTTCCGTCTTCTTCGTCAGAGACCTCGTCCTCTTCGTCGAGATCTTCTGAGGCGGTCGCCGAGGGCTTGGACGCATCCTTGTGTCGGTTCGCGGTAGGCGTCCGACCGTCCGGGTGTTTGCCTTCCGGAGAACGTTTGCGTGTTTTACGCGGGTTCTCTTCCACAACGACGAACGACTTTTGGCGTTCGCGCTCGTTCCACTTTAGCGTCCGCGAGATGGAGTGGAACCAGTCGCGCGATTGAGACTCGGCACAAACGGTGGGGAATGGATACTGGGATGCTGTGACCTTGATGTGGTCACCCTCTGCGAAACCACGATTAGCTGTGTGCGCGCTTGCGGGGTGGAGAGACCTACGTTTCAGTTCCACACGCCCGCGACCGTCGAAGGACGCCCAGGCAGTGCTCCGTGAGTTGAAGGGAACGCATATACGCAGTTCCATGGTATCGGGAAGGAGCATGGGACGGAATGACAACGTGTGTGGACAGAGAGGAGTGATGAGAATGGCCGGGATCTCGGGATGTACCAGGGAGCCACCAGCAGATAACTAGTCTATTATGAGCAACCGATAAGTAACCTTAACGAGAATCTGACTCACTGAGTATGCCGTAGAACCAGTGGGCGTGGCGACGCATAGACCGTCAGCTTGCACGGTTGTCAGGTGATGTTCGTCACCTGCAAAAACATGAGAATTGTCGGAGCCGCAGGAGGGATAGGACTCACCAAACAACTCCAGCAAGCTGACATACGGGCTAGGGCCGCGATCGACAACTAGATCATTCAGGACCTCGAAGGACTCCACTGGCCTCGTCGAGAAACACATGATCTCCTTGTCCTTCGCGCCGACCTTGCCCATGGTTATCGCTCCGCTCTCAAGGGCCTCCCATCCGTGATCCTCGAGATTCCGCATAAGGATCTCGCCCGTGTCGCCCTTCTTGATCGCACGGAGCGTATTACAGTTCTTCTCGGGAGAGATCGCGCGGTAGACAGTGCATGTAAACCGCATACGGAGGTTTACACGCACGCCATCGTCGATCGCGCTATCCATCACCTTCTGGTGGTCCGCAAAGTCGAAGTTGGTAAGGAAACCGAGCGAGCCGAGCGCAAACGGAAGCACTGGTGGCACGATGCGTTGGAATAGCCATGAGGTGAAGAGAACTGTGCCGTCCCCGCCAAGCTGCGTCGCATACAGTGGGTCAATGACCACATCGAGAGTCCCAGAGACGTAATCGAGCTCACCGTGACAACGAAGTCAAACAGATGGGGGCTCTTGTTACACATCTCGGCTGTCCAGTAACGCAGCTGACCCTCCGCCTGCGAGTTGTCGCGATTGCCGTGTCCATTAGTCATCACCGAGTGTAGTGACGACGAGCTGGACGTGCGGCGTTTCGGGAATGGGGCGAAGAATTCCGGATGCTCGCGGGCAAGGCCGGCTGCGTCGAATCGCCGAGACGTCTTGAGCTGAGCATCGACGTAACTTCGTGCGCGAGCGCATACAGTCAGCACGCCCGCTTCCCCGAGCAACCAAACGGCCTCAATAACGACTTACACAATCATTCCACGGTCTCTGTCCCGCTTCTTCTTCATGAGGTACACGGCGAGCTCGCGGGTGAGCTTGATAAGCCGGTTGTCGCGAGCTTTGGTCACGATGAGCACGCTCTGAATGTGCGACTGCACGCGTCTGCGACCTGGATGCGGCATGAGAATCGAGGGGCGAGGGCGAGTGCATCGCGCGCAAGCCAGGGAGGGGATAGGGAGTAGGACGACTGAAACTGACCAAGCTTTTTGCTCATCTCCCGCACACCGACCGCCGTCTCCGCGAGCTCCTTCGTGAAGCTCCGTGCGTACGCACGGTCCTCCTCGTCGTCTCCATAGGGCGAAGTATCGCTGTAGTCAGACACGGTGCCGTCGGGGTAGGTGGGGTGCTTCTCCTCGCGCGAGCGCAGCTCGTGGTGGGAGTGATTGGGAGAGGACGAGCCAAGCCAGCCCATGAGGGACTCGCCTTGGAGATTCGAGTGGACGAAACAAGGAGAGGCAATCGGGGAGAGCTGCGCGGGGTTGTGATGGGTAATTGTAGGGGCGTTTGATACGGCCGAAGGTCCATCGTGGGCGACGGCAACGCCATTGGGCTTGGTGCCGTTGACCAACGTGGACGAAGTCGAGACTGGCGTTCCCGATCGGGCTTTGGGACCCACAGAGAGCTCCGGAGATTGCTGAGGGTCAAGGACAACGTTGGGCGTCCAGTCGGTGGAATTGTGCATGATGTGGAGGTTGGACGGGCGGCTAGTCCGTCGGGAGAGTGAGGGTCGGATGTCGGCAAAAACGTCGGGCATTGGTGTGGTCGGTGGCGTCAAGAATGTCTCGGAGTCGGGGGACAGCATCGCAGGGCCCAGATGATTCCACGTGAGAGGATTGTCAAGGCGCGAGGGAATGGAGAGAGGCTAGAGCTTAGGGGCACGCCTTGCTGGCTACGGATTGTATATAAGGGTCGCTAGAGGAGGCGCAACGTAAAGCCACGGCAGACGATGTCGTCCAGACAACAGCGCGGCGCCGGAGACGGTGTTGCACGTTCAACAAGCTGCCCATCGTCTCAAGACTTCATCCGCATCCGAAACTTGCGGCCGCTGCGTCCGATTGGCCCACCTACTCCGTCATCGCTTATCTCATACTTATCTTATCAATTTCCACAGTACCCCGCCTAATTCAGCCCTTTAATCCCTTCTTAACGCCATCCTTACTGATGTAATAAGCTTCTCAAGGCCGTCAATAACCCTGCTTAAAGTAACTAATGCCCCTCAGAGCGTCCTCTCCACTGCCCGACCTGTCATCATCCCCGCCATCACGATCCGCGATGCCAGCAATGCGTTCGAGCTCTAGCCTCTCTGCAAACTATACTGTACTGTACGATGCACAACCTCACACGGCAGCGCCCCTAACATGATCTCCTCTCTTCTCCCTTCATCTCTCCAGCATCTTTCCGGGATACCGGGCAATAATCCCAGCACTTGCGGTGCTTCTATCACACCTCCTGGGAGACTGGGAGCAAGTGCCTGAGGCGGCCGGTGCATTACACCTCATCGTGTTGATGGTCGCGTTGACTGGCAAGACAGGGGTTGAACACAGTCTCGAAACACGGTGAGTTGACAATCGGGCTGTACCACAACATACACAAAGGTTATATATTATGCATGTTCTCCTCCTACTTCTAGTACCCCGCCGCCTTCCGGAGGAGTGCTGACAGAATGTTCGCGGTTGTGGGAAGTCGGCAGTCCCTACTGCGATCCGTGGGACGCTGATCGTGCCCTTTGATGCGTTCCGCCTGAGAGCTGAAGCACTGCTTGGCTCGCTTCTGAGATGAGTGTTGCCGTCGTTGCCATCTGCGGAAACGAACGGACAGTCCGCAACCGTTCGCAAGTCCTGTTGGAGGCAAACTAAACCTTCAAGGACAGTTGAAGGAAAGCTCTTCTGCTCATGGGAATGCCACTGGCCCTCACTCGCATGGTATGACATCCAACCTTGTGTTTCTCAGACAAACTGACAGTGGCCACCAGGTACTTGACGCACGTGTTCCGCGCAACCTTCATCAGTCGCCTCTTACCAGAGTCCGATGGGAGAGCTGCAACCCCTTGGGCCTTCCAAGCCTTTTCCTTGCCTTTTCCCTGGTCGATCCATCCCGAAGCTCTGCGAGCGCGCTCTACAGTATGCCGTCCACCGCAATTGAGTATCGGATACAGCCAAAACCAATGGCTGATCTCGCGTTCGCCTCGCCCGCGCTGTGTATCCGCGATGTGCATATGTCTAAAGACGTCAGGTGGCATCGAAGCACGATGCCGCGTGCATCGGTTCCTCAATCAGTTGGCTCAGAAAGGTTCTCTGATTTCGTTAGCTGCCCGACCAGCCAGACCAGCCGTCCTTTAAAACCCGTCCCTGTCTTCGTGCCCCTTTCTTCTTCGTGTCTACCCTCGCCTGTTTCTCGGTTCGGACATGCGTGCAGCGTCGTTCCTCCTCAGCTTCGCCGCCGCCGTCGCCTCGGTCAAGGGTTCCATCATCCCGCAGAGAAGGTGCGTCGCTCATCCGACCTTTCCCACGCTCAATCGATCAGCGGTCATCTACCTTCCCGGCCCGAAGCGCAACCAGCAGCAGCCATGCTAACTGTCGTGAGCGCGACGGGGTTCGTGTCCGCCGTGCATTCGCTGGTCGCTGACTCTGTGCTTCTCACAACAGAGCGGACCGCCTCTGCAACGGGCATGCAGAACTTTGCAATCGGAGTTATGGCAACGTGACGTTCATGGGAGGTGGGTAGCAACGTGCATCGCTGTTCTTGTTTGGGAGTTGGGGCTGAACTGTGCATTTATAGCCCACGATTCGTTCGCGTTTAGCCTAGATCCTTTCGCTCGTGAGTGGCCGTCGTTCTTCGCGTTTCTCTGGTAGTGGTTGATAGTCTCCGCTTCGCAGTCGCTGCTGATCAGCGGGTGGACATTCCCCACCAGCTCGCGCGCGGCGTTCGCTTGCTTCAGGCTCAGGCACACATGTTCGTCCCCCCGGCTTCTCGAAGTATTCCTTGCTGAGTATCAGGATACAGGAACGATGGCGCGCTGCACTTCTGCCACACGGACTGCGTAAGCTCCGACTTCCATCCGTATTATTACCAGTCTAACTTGACTGAACGGCCCACCCTTTCTAGTTCTTGTTCGACGGCGGAACTGTTGAGGCTTACCTGGAGAAAGTTCACACTTTCCTGAAGGCAAATCCTAACGAAGTCCTTACGCTCATCTTCACGAACCCCGAGCGCTTATCCCTTAAGGACGTTTGGGACCCTGCCTTCCAGAAGTCCGGCATCGCCTCCCTCGCCTACGTCCCACCCAGCATTCCCGTCAAACAGAGTGCCGTACGTGCCCTATCTTGTCTACGAACAGCAGAAAACGTATATCCCAACCAACATGCCTAACAGTGGCCGACGCTCGGCGAGCTGATCGACAGCGGCAAGCGAGTTGTGGTGTTCCTCGATGCCGGCGCGGACACCAATGTCACCAACCGCTCGGTGCCCTACATCCTCCCCGAGTTCCCCATGATCTGGGAGACGCCGTTCTCGGTCACGGACTCCAAGTTCCCGTGCAAGGTCGACCGCATCAGCGGCCCGCTCAACACCACGGACCACATGTATATGATCAACCACTCGCTGAACAAGAACCTCTTCGACACGGGCATCATCATCTCCGACCCGTTGGACGCGTGGAAGACTAACAGTGTTTCCTCGTTAGTCCCGCCTTTCGTGCTTGCAGTAACAGACAGGCATGGCGCCGAACCGTGGCTGACCTTGTTGTTTGCAGGATCTTGGCGCATTCCGCCGGCTGCGCGGGCTTCGCCGCGGGCCGCGCCCCCAACTTCGTGCTGCTCGACTTCGTGAATTACGGGCATGGCCTCCAGGCGGTCAACCAGCTGAACGGGCTGGCGTGAGTACCCTTATTGCGTGTATAGCTGTATATACCCCCCTCCCCTCCTTAGCTCCACCGCCCATTCCGTCCCCTCTTTCTTCTTTACGCTTCGAGGGATGGGCGGTTCCGTTGGGTTTGCCCGTCGTGTGGTCCTCGTGCAGTGGATGCTAGGCGGTGCGTGCATTGCATTGTCCCGTCATGCCATCATACTGGATCGGGATGCAGGGGGAAGAACTCGACTTCAAACGCGATGTCGATGTTACTGCCGCCAGGATGGACGCATGGATGGATTGGCTGTAGTAGTAGTAATGACGATAACGATTCCTTGGTTCTGAGAAAGACTATACCGTCCCCGTTCGGTAGTTTTGCCAGTGGCATGGTAAGTACTTACAGTTAGTATTCCCACCGCGAGTCTAACGATGGCGGTCGCGGCGCACGCCGACCGACAGTCTGGAATGAATGGGCCCGGCAATTAAGCCTATCCCCACACAGTAGGTCCCCTTTGTGCGGTCCCTTACCCCATGATCCGTTCGATCGATCGTGCACGGTGTATGAGGGTACAAGTGGCTGACGCCACAACGGCGAACCGCATGGCGGGCGCTCAGTAGCAGGCACAATGCTCTTCTCGTCAGTTTAACATCTGCTGCACCTCGGCCTAAGCCCTCAGTGAGCATGTCGGGGATTCCACCTGAGCTCAAACCTCGGGAATTTATTCTTCAAGCTTCAAAGCTTCGCGATCCGTCACTGGCAGCTTCTAGCTGACTTGAAGCGAATTGCTGGGATTTCGAACGATGCGCAGCAGCCTCACTTTCCTCGGGGAAACTACCACTGCCTGGATCCAGGATATTCATCCCGTGGCTCACCCCCTTCTGAGAAACATGCCACGATCTGCACAGTGCTCGCGTCGTCTGGTGCGCAGTCGGTAATACTACCTTCTCGCTTTGAGCCCTGATACGTCCTCTTTCAGGTCGTCCTAGCTTCTCCCCGAGGCATGCGCTTCCGAAGTTCGGATCCTGCTCTACAAGCAGATTTCTGGACACTGTCTGGGGCACCCTTCTTGCCTCAACCCTTCTCCTCCCTACAGATTTGATGCCTCAGGCATCTCATGTGGCCTTCCAAGAGGTACGAATGGTGTGGGTTACGCCCACGGTCGAAAATTTACGACCGGGGACCGAACAGTGTCCCATTCGATCGGCGCCAGCGCGCGGTCATCGGAGCAGAACGGGAATCAGGTCAGGTAAGCTTAATGTTAACTCGCACCTTTGTCATTGACATTCGACATACAGTCCGTCTGATATGGCATGTAAAAGACACTTTATATGGCATCTATGCACTGGTATCCTCGTCCTGCTCGACAGACCTCCACGCTCCCCACGCGCTGGCACCAACCGTGCACCTAAACCAAGAGTAGGGCGACACGATCCCATCCGACGTCATACCCTCAATTATATACGCCCGCTGGGGTGCATTGTCTCCCCACGACTGGACCTTTGCATTGACGTTGGCCGAGAGCGTCCACGCAAGCAATAATGTCGGCGTAATCGTGGAAATTCGACGCCGGGACTGGCGGGACATTTGTGGCAGGGCCTCCCACCGCGCGCTGCGTGACCTATCGTCGTGCGCACTGTCCGCGCAAACTGCCGGCGCATTGAACTCAGTGCGTTCTCAAGGCGATTTTGCAAGCGACGCGCCCTTCTGCGCCCTTTCTGCGGGCTCTTCCAGACGTCGCCGCACCCCTGCGTGGTATCGACGCTGCGCTCTATAGCCTGCGGCGCTGTGCGGTCGCGCGGAGACGGAGGCACGCAGCGACATATGCGGGCCGTCGGATCGACGCGCGGACGCCCCCCTTCTCCACCCAGCACCCAGCTTCGGTATGGAATTGTGCCATTACGGCAGCACACGTCGCACATCATGAATACCGAACATGTACATTGAGTCTCGGTGGGGCACGATTTGAACGCTCTCGTTGCCCCCGATGCTTCTTACCTTCCCTTCTGCTCTTCCTTCCCCCCACCTCCCCCTTCCTTCCTCCCCTTCCAACTCCCCTTAATAGGGCCGCTCGCGCCCGGTGCTGCTAGCCTTCCTCCCTCCCCGACCACGCCCCGGCTGACCCCCCCTGGTCACTCCCCTCCCTTGCTCTGTGTCCTCTGTGTCCCCCACTTCGTTTAGGTCCCGCGCTGTTTTCCCGAGCTCATTCCGTCCTACGGCCATGGTGGATCAGCCTGGCTTAGTTCAGTATGTCATTGACGAGCTCATCGTATCCGTGCGCGATCTCCGCCTCATGCAGCTCGTGTCATGTGAGTACCTTCCTTCCGCAGCCGCCGGCCTTCTCGCGTTCTGACGAACCTTGTTCCCGTATGTTTAGTTGTGAACGCGACGATTGTCGTCTATGATTATCGTGCGTATAGGAAATCGATGCTGAATACATGGAGGATGTATGCGCTTGCTAAGCACGCCCGCATCGGCAGTTGTATGTATTGAACGAGAAGTGGAGCTGATATGGGTAAGCAAGCCTTCCTCTCCCTCCGCGCTCAAAACGAGGCTGACACCCAAATGTAGAAGAAGCGGTGGTCCGTAATTAAACTTGCCTTTCTATGGGTGCGTCATCTTCCCTCATTGCCTATCGCCCATCCCCGCACAAAGCCCTGAGCTCCGTGTCCGTTCCGCAGCATCGATATTTCGGGCTTCTGTGTGTATTGTGAGTCCCCGCCCGTCCTGGTTTCCATGCGAATGTCAGATTGTGGCGGCCGACCTCACCACTTTCACCCCACCCGCGCGGCGCTTGCGGCGGATGTTCGCCAGATTCCAAGCATACGGTCAGCACCTTCGTTGTCGTTCTCCGTGCGAGCGGTGGCGCTGAATGCATCTTGCATGCCGGCACGTCAGCCTTGAACTCGCCTGTCATTAACGATAAAGTGAGTCTGGTTTGTCACGCCACCCTCTGCGCGCCGGGGCATTTCAATCTGACAAAAACAGTTGTAAGCAGGACCGGACAGACCCTCAGCGGACCGGCCAAAGTCTGAACCGCTTCTCCTTCGTGCGCCTATAGCTGCTCGTTTTGGTTTTACTGGGAAACGTGGGGATACTGTGGCATACTGTTCACCTCCGAAGGTGAGATTTACCGTTGGGATGCATGGAAGCCGATCTCGCCATGAAGCGGAACTTAATATGCTCGATTCGCAGCCGTGCTGCTCCTGTGGATCTACGTGGTCTACAACAAAAACAAGTGGATCCTGGCCCTCATGGGCGTATGCTACATCGCAGAAGTCGCAAGCGTTGTAGCGATCCTTACAGTCTCATTTTCCGGCTTCCAAGGTAGGATATACAAATCCTAGGGAGCTGCATTCATCATCTAACAAGGCTTTTCTCTAGCGAAAGCCTTTCACGCCAAGCCTGGCATCAACTACTGCGTTCTTTCAGATATCGGAAGACCATTCCCACTCCTTTGGGTGCCCATCCTTGCGTATGATTCTCTACTACTCCTACTTTTCCTCTATCGCGGGTGTGCAGGCGCTTCGCCAAACTCCAGCTCGCGGTGGGGATACACATACGATGGCCTGCTAGATATGATTTACAGGCACTCGCTGCTCAACTTCCTGGCGTAAGCGTCCAAAATGCGCGCATACAGGGAGGAGAAGAGAAGAGCTGATGCGCATATCTGGCCATAGGATCTTCGCGTCGTACCTCGCGTGCGCAATCATATGGCTCACCTCCAGCGTATGCTTCTTTTCCCTTCACATTGCTGTGCAATCCGAACTCACGAATCATTCTATCTCTTCTCTTCACATAACCACACGTTATATGAAACAGCTGGGTCTGTATCAAGCCCCCGTCGGCTTCGCGCTCGCGCTGAGCATCACCAACTGCACCCGCCTCCTCCTCAACATCCGGCGCGCCTACTACTCGGGCGTCGGCGACCCCATCCTCTTCAACATCCGCGACATCCCCCCGACCGGCACGAATACCCCCGTCGCACTGGAGCTCCCTCTCCAGATGCCCACATCCCCCCTCACCGCGTCCTCCGCCATCTCCGCATTCACGCAGTGCTCAGAGACGACGCTGCGCGAGCTGACTATTTCGCCTACCAGCACCCTCGCTGTCGTGCGCGCCAGCCCCAGTCCGTCGATCCTCGCGCGCAGACACGAACGCGAACCTCAGCATCACCAGCAGTATGCGCACGGACGGCACCTCGCGCCGACGCCACTGTCCGGGTCGCTCTCCGTTCCACCATCACCGTCGGCGGCGACGTCGACGGAGACGCTGCGGCCGCGTCATGCGGGCGAGTACTCGCGCGGGAGCTGGCGGGTGTACGTCTCGTCGGAGGACGCGGAGTCGCATCCGGACTGGTGGCACGTCGAGCTGCGCGAGATGCGTGCGGATCCCGGGCCAGATGTTTCGTTCGGCGAGGCTGTCTAGTTAAATGTTCTGCACATACCTGATTGTTCGTTTATACCATTGCATTTTGCATGTTGTATTGAGTATGAGGACGTCGAAGACGTTTTTACTTGCAATTCGTTCGTTCGTTCGTTCGTGGGTGAAATTGCCCATGTTGCTGTATATCTGTATGTACACATACGTTGTACTATGCTTGACTAGACTTTGGCCACGGGTAGCCGTGTGCTGTAGCATACCTATATGACGTGTTCAGCTACAAAGATCAGATCTTCCACGAGTCCGGTGAGCGGTGGGTGAGAGACGGGCGAGCTGGCTCACAAGGCATCTCGCAAAGTGAACTTCGGTGTGGGGTTTCCTAGTAGGGTCTTCATATCGTAGGCTGACATAAGTTTGACATAACTGGATGTCGATCCCAGATATCCGGTGACGGGTGCAGCCCGCTGCGGGGCGAGGACACGGTATCTTGAGTAGACGCCGCATCTTCACCTTCGCGGGAAGGACTTTCATTATGCCTGGGTGTCTAGATCCATGCTTAGTAGATCACTGAGAGGCTATTGGAATTTTGAACCAGAGGTCGAGCTCACCTCGTTATACCAGATACAACCATCTGGTTCACTCTGAAACGCAGGATCGATGCCTGTGCAGCACTTCGTATCATATGTCGTACTTCCTCGGCGGAGTCCATGCTATTGTCTTCCCCCCTCCGCGCCCGCGTGCATCCGCCCGGAGAGATACGGCATCGAAATCCGAGTACCGCTTTCTTCGACTCCCAACAAACCTAGAGCCAGCGTCGCGCCGTCAGGTCGGTCCCGTTTCCCCGGCAACTTGGTGCTTCTCCCATAATTAAGAACCACCGCAGACCACTGCCATCCCCGTATGGTCTGTCCTCGACAATAAGCGAACAAAATGGAAGCACGCACGAAGGACCACATACATTGACCCGCGTACCGCAATTGCGCTTCTTCCGACGAGATGATGATGAAGGGAGAAGCCACACCCCATCGCCATCTTATCAGTCAAAGAGATGCAGCACTTGGCAAGAACCTGTAGCTGGACGTCCGAGTCAGAATACAAATCGCGCCCTAGTCCTCGGAAAACGTGTACTCGGTCGGCTTCCCAGGCCAATGAGCACACGCGCCCCGCGCGCCGACGTCCTCGCCCGCACCCCCAACGTGCTACCCCGCTTCTCGCGCCAATAGGTGGGTGAGTGGCCGATGGCCCTGATTCCGCCCACCACGCGCCGAGGTGCCAAACGACGGCAGGCGGCCGACCCGACCGCAGAAGCGTTGTGGAACGCGGCGGACAGGCACCCGCGCCGTTGCCCCAAGACAAAAAAAATCACCAGCACGAGGCCGCATCTTCCGGGCGAGTCACCGTGCCCACCCCATCTTCGCCCAACTCGACCACTGGACCGGGGCCGGGGGACACACGCCTTGTGCCCAAAGCGGCGCACAATAAGCAGACGCCCGTCCGCATTGGGCGAACAATGGGCAAGGGCGGAGTCGACACGGTCCACGTGGCGCACGTGATGCACTCCAAGACGCGTTGGCGAACGGGTGATCGCGTCTTGGTTAGGGACCCCGAAGACTCCGTCCTTTGTTTTTCGTTTGGGGCTGTTTGGGAGCCAGCTGCAGAGGCGCGCGTCGGGATTGTGCATGAGCCGCCGCGCGTCGGCGCACCGACGTCGGTCCTGGCGCCAGTGAACAGCATGCCGGTGTCAATGAGGTCGGATGAGGAGAGCAATCGACACGACGGACTCACCTTTTACGCGCTGCCGGACGCTCTATTTGAGCACGCACACCTCGGGGGCTGGAGACAAATGCCAGCTTCGGCAGCGATGGCCAGGCTGTGCGTTCTGTATTGTTGTCAACGGTCTTAGCGAAGACCTACTAGAATACAGTATGCTTTGTGCGATGCGTGCAAGGACCATGACAGGACGGTGGCACAGCGAATGTCAATGCAAAACCTTGGAAACAGGGATGGGGGGGTTGAAGAGTGATGAAAAAAGATAATAAAGACAGAAGAAGACGGAGAAGGAAGAGGGAAGCATAGAGGATAGAGATGGTTGAGAGTGGAGAGGAAGTGGGGTGGGATGATGTTCGAAAAAGCAAGATCTCGAGATAGCAATATATGTACGACGGGAAAACGAACGAACACGAGGAGGATGACAGTCAGATAGCACGAATCAATAATGTAGATGCGGGTGCAAGCAAGTGTAGGTTCGTGTGGGCGTGAGCGTGTCGTGATAGATGTGCGACTAGGATATATGCGATAGATGTGGCGAGCCCGAGCAGATAGCGAGGCGGAGATCCGAATGAGACAAAGAACGCCCGGCGGCGATGATGGAAGCAGAAAACGATTCAAGAGGCGGACAGATAGATGGAGGAGGGACGAGCGGATGGGAGGAGCAAAGATGGATAGCGAACCAAAAACCGGACCCGAGAGCCTTAGTGTACAGACCTAGATTAACGAACGAGAGCGAGAGAGGAAAACATAGGGATAGGGCTTGTGAAGACGCCGTTGAGTCAGTTCATTATAGGGTGACGCACAAAGGGCATTGAACTCACAAGACGTAGGACGAGAGGCATGCGCCGCGACGTCCGGCGTCGCGCTCCAAGCAGCGACATGTATCTACTCAGAGTCGCTGTGGTGATGCGATATGCGGGGCACAACAAACGGCTGGGCGACGCGTCTTCTCCCGGCCATCGCAGCACCGCGCGGGGGCACGTACCGGGGAGGCGCGGTTGCCAACGACTCAGATGCAGGAGCAGACGCGGCAGCCACGGGGGCAGGCTGAGGCTGAGGCTGAGCGAGTGGCGCGCTGGGGTAGGTGTGGCTCGGCTCCGTCTGGACGGGAGTCGGGACAGCGGAGATGTCGGTCACAGGGATGGGGCGTACTGGAGTGGGCATCGCGAGCTGCGGCTGCTGCATGAACATCTGGTACATCGACGCGTCAAACGCCTGGTCGTCGGGCTGCGGCTGCGTCTGTGGTGGAGGTTGCATGGGCACGAAGTCCACGGGGGAGAAGACGTTGTTAGGATCCTGCATGTACTGTGGAGGAGCAACCTGGGGTATCAGACTCGCGGCGAGCTGAGGGAATTGTGCCAGGATCTGGCGCCCGAGGTTAGCGTAGAAGTCGGGGTCGGCCAGAGAGATGGCGTCCTGCGGGTGAGCGTTGACGAACTCGGCGAAGTCCTCGAGTGTGGAGCCCTGAGCTACGCCTGGCGTGGGCAACCCCGCCTCCGCTGCGCGATCTTCGATAGTCTCGTGGAGCTCTGGCATGTCGAGCATTGGCGCCAGTTGATCGGCGGGAGGGTGGAACGCTGGTTGCTCCCCCACGGTAACGAAGTGCTGATTGAACGCGTTGACGTCCAGCTCGAGCTCACCCGGTGGAGAGTTCGCGGAACCCATCTGCGGACCTTGTGCTGAAAGGTCAAAGATCGCACCAGCGCTCAACGCGTCGGCGTTGAATTGATCGTCTTGCGGAATCGCAAGGAGGGGATTGAACGGAGGGAGCGAGAAGTTCACATCCGGCACGTCCTGCCAAAAATAACGCGTCAAGGACCCCTCTTGCAACGTGGACGGCCTATTGACTCACCGGAAGCAGTAAAGGATCCTGCGAGGGCGTGTTCCAGTCGCTCTGGAAGTCTGGAAGAGGCGTGAAGGGCTGGAAGGCGGAATCGGGAGGACCGGGCTGCCAGTTCTCTCCATCCGAGTATGACGGCGGAGATTCGCTGGGAGTAGAAGAAGACGAAGGGTGCAGGTTGTACGAAGGCTGTCGAGAAGGCACGGGAGAATGCACGAAGGTTGATGGATACGCGGGTGGTGGTGCTTGTGTGGGTGAAGAGGACAACGGCGACGGAATGTGAGGGTGCCATGCCTGCGACGCGTCATACGGGGATGGAGCTAGTTGTGATGATGAAGGAAGTGGTGAACTACGCGCAGATGTAGACGAGCTGGAGGACGAAGAAGTCGAGACACTGGAGATGCTGGAACTGGAAGGGGACTGGGGGTCGTAGTCGAGCGGGGGTGACGGACCGCAGCCGCGCTCGATCGGCTCAACCGCCACGCAAGCCACAGCAGAGTCGGTCTCTGCAGCGGGGGACTCGGCTGTCGGAGGCTCCATGTTCTCGAGCTTGACATTGGAGCCGGAGGGAGGAGAGGGATACGAAGCCTGAGGGGGGTGCACATACGAGGGACGTGGTGGGGCAATCTTAGCAGCCTTAGCTTCCTCCCGGGCCCTCTTCTTCGCCTCCTTCTCCTCAGCACGCATCTTTTCCTTGGCTTCCTTGGACATCGGGTTATACTTGTAATCCGGATATCGCCTCTTGTGTTCTGCTTTGGCGATCGCGGCTCGTTTTTCGTACTCGAGCTTGATGGAGTCATTTTCCTCTTTCCAACGCCTGGCGATGAGTCGCGAGATGTCGGCTTGCTTGACGGGCGGATCGTTTGGTGAGCGGCTCGCCTTCCATTCTGTAAGGCGATCGCCGCGGTAGAGAATCCACGCGTTTGGGGGACGAGGGATCTTGTCGGGCTTGGAATCCTCCTCGGCTTCACGGAATGAGGGTGCCTTTGGCATGATGACGGGATATGTGGAGAACGAGAGGAAGTGGGAGATGAGAGGTGGTTGGTTGTGGACGTACGCGTGGGGAGCCTGGCCTAGGTAGATGGGGAGGGCGAAGGAGGGCGGAGGGGCCGGCAACGACGGGGGGAGACAGGAGGGGGACGAGAGGGACGAAGCGAGCGGCTTATACGCGTTTTCTCATCCTCGGGTTGTTCAACTTATCTGTTTTGCGGTATGTGGAGGTGTGGGCGTACCACTCCCCAATCTGTTCCTTTTGTTTGGCCTGTATTTGGTTCCCAGCCCAAAAAGATCCCAAGGCGCCCTAGCAGGGTCCGGGGTCCTGCCCCTCAGGCGCTCCCTTCCCCCCGCCTCGCACCGCCCCAATGTGCTGCCCAACTTGAAGTGCTGCCCGTAAGCTTCCCCTCCCGACAATGTTCCCCTCTGTCCACTACGGTCAAGCCATAAATCCTACGAGGATTTGAGACTTAAGATCTATGTCTCTCAGGGCATATAGCTAGGATGGAGACCATCCTCAACGAGACTCCTCACAAGCGCTCGAAAATGGAACGTCTGCCATCATCTAGCATGCTAAGTTTGCTTTATGGTAAGCGTACTCGAAAAAGGCAGGAGTAGTATGGGGCTTCACGATGATTTTGGGCTTGGATCCTCCGGCGCCCGACTACCTGCGACCTGGATGTCCCTCCACCCAGCGCGTTGTAATAACGAGATATACAGACATGAGAGACTCTCCCAGTCGCGGGATGCCCGGTGAGTGCTTTGACACGTCTCGTAGCTGATATCAGAAGAGCCGGGTCCGACCACTAGTCACAGCGGACGTTTCGCTCCGTCCAAAACCCACCCGGCGAAGCGTCAACTCAAATTCAAGGAAATCCATCCACACGTTAGGTAGTAAGAACGCCAGAGACACGTCGACGCTCCGCTGTCTCCTCTCGGATGACTGGACAATCCAGGCATGGTCCTGAGACATCTGGAGGCCCTTCGCATCAAGGGTTTTAAGCCTGAAAGCCAACGTCGTTCGGATACCAGATGAGATATCCCCAAATAAGCATGTAACCTTTCCGAAAACAAGGGCATACTGATTTGTTGTCTCGAAGGGCTAGCCGTAGCCATGATGTCTGGGTGATAGTCACGATCTGAGGCCCGCTTCTGCTTCTCGTAGCCGGCAGGACCTGCTCTCGTCTCCACAGCCTTAGGGCACGGCGGAAATGGCGGTTCCCAACCCTGCAATATTACCCAACCGAAAACGGAGCTGGCCGCAGCATCAGGGCGTAGTACATTCTTTGGAAAGGAACACTTGCGCGGGGGACCAGTGGTCTGGGTTGGGGAACGTCGGATCACCGCCTTGAGCCGTCGAGCCAATTACCTTGACCATAATCCAGTGAGCAAAGCGGGGGAGGTATCCCTAAAAGGAAAGACTCACTAGAAAGAAGTCCCCCCGACGACAGGCCGCTTTGGCGGCTCCCAGCAATCAAAGCTGGCAGGTCCCAAATGCCATTCTGAGCGCCAGCCCGGGTCGATAAAGCAATATGATCTCGAGAAGCAATGCGTGCCTGTATGCTAGACGATGGAATACCAAGGGGAATTAGTTTTACAAGGGGCGGCGCCTAGCTCCACCCGAACAGGACACTGGCGATGGTGCCGCCGGAGGAATGTACAAATGATCAATCCGTAGACGGATATCGACGGGGCCTTGGAACCTTCCGTAGTGTTGGAGTCCAGAGACCGAATATCGATGGTGCGGAGGCAATGTTCTATGTCGTTGTATTCTGATCCGTGCGGAGTCAGCAGTTTGGGGCTCAACCACTTGACCCCCAAATCCTAAGGATCTGGTACTGGTCCTGCACCAATACTTCAACCAGTCAAAGGCGCGAAGTGTCGCAGGACGATGTAGTCGAACACAGACACACAGCAAGAGAATGCCATCCGCAAAGTGGCCGTCAGAGCTCGCTCGAATAGAGGGCCCTCTTGAGTCTCCGCCGATGCCGGCGACGGGCGACGTTGATGACGAATACAACTGTCCTGCCCGCTTAGTCCCTGGATGCGCAAGCGCATCCCGGTCTGGGCATCGGACAAAGCGGTACCGGTGCTTTACCCCGTTCAGTGGCCATCATAATGTCGGTCAAAGCGGGGACACAGAGTGGCACCAGACCACATGCCCCCGACATGTCGAGCTTGCCAGTACTACCTTAATCATCATTATCAATTCTGGGGCCACATACCCAGCATAAGCTCAATAGCTCACCTTTTGCATCCATGGGCCCTGGGGCGGTGCCCTCCCTCCGAATCGCAGTGCCCGGGCTCTCTGTTAAAGCCACTGGGACGTGTGCTGCACGGCCACCCTACGGCGGGATAAGTCCGTTCAAAATCTCGTGCCAAAGGGCATTCTGCCGAGGCCCGCAGATCGATGTTTCAGAAACATTACTTCCCAGGGCCGTCCATATGTCCTCCCATTTGAGTCGGCTCGGTTCCTGAGCGACAGGAGACTGGGGACCCTGCTCCGGAAGGCCGCCAATATTCCAGTTAGAAGGCAACACCGATAAATATCTGTTATCATGCAACAGTCATAGGACGGGTGCGAGAGGATGACCTCCCGGTTACAGCAAATGTGGTGGGGTGGGTTCCTGCCTCAGCCTCCATCCTAAACTTATACTGTCCCCAGTGGAAAGGACTTGATCCTAGGCAAAAGGATGAGCGAGTTCCAGTGAACAGGATCAACCACTTACACGACGGAACAAAGCTACCGCCATAATGAGACATCGGGGTCAAAGCCTCGCTCGTGGCACGGCTCGGTGCTGCGGCAGATAAGCGAAGGCTCCGCCTCAGCTCCCTGGTCCAACCACAGAACATGGCGACACGCACCTCGAGCCCGCCGCGTACTGGCCAGCCGACGCGAGCTTCATCATTCTCGTCGTGCAGCCGCATCGCGTCCTTCCAAAATTCTGCGACCGCGCCCCAGTACTTCTCCGGATAGTCCCGCGCATGCGAGACATGGGCGCTCGTCCTGAAGTTCACCATCTGCACCGGGAACCCAGCCCTCCGCGCGTCCGCCGCGTGCGCCTCGACCGTACTGGCGGGAATGACGACGTCTGCCGTCGAGTACAGGTACATCCGCGGCGTCGCCGTTGACTCAGATCTCCAAGGAAGTAGCGTCGGGTCGTTGATCGCGGCTCTCGCGCGTAGTCAGGGTGGGGCGCCGGAACAGCGCGCGGATCGCGAAGGAGAAGAAGTAGATGACGAAAATGAGGGCGCCCCAGATGAGCGTTTGAAGTCCCCCGGGAATGGCGGCCATGGTTGCGCGAAAGGCGATGGTGAAGGTTGTCGGGGAGGGCGCGAAGTCGAGGACGAGAGCACATTTGGTGTCTGAAGGCCATCGGATGTTCCTTTTACGGAGAATGTTTGCGATGTCAGAAAGGCACATAAGACCGCCTAGTGAGAGCGGTTTAGTACCCGAAGACGAGGATCTGGGTAGAGGAAACATACCATTAGACATGACGTGGATCAAAACCCGAGGGGGAACTGGAGGCGTCGCAGAGCTCACGTCTCTGATCCTTTGGACTGCTGGAAGGAGAGTGCGTTCCTACGTATGCGATGCTCAGTTTCGGTACACGCGATATATCATGGGCTACTTGCTCGAGCGCTCTCAAACTTCCAGAAGCGTAATGCATCGGGCTGGATGATGACTTGGGTGCTGTAAGGATAGAGTTGTCTATATGCGTCTCCGTATTTCCGGAGAGCGGACATCGGTGCCCCATCTACTTTGAATGTTAGTCACTCTCCTATCTCATTAAATATTTGATAACAGACGTACTCCATCCAAAAATCAAAATCGACCTATGCTTGGGGAAGAGAAACGTTAGCGCGTGCTCCTTAACCAAAGGTGACTCACACGTCGCACAAACAAGTGAGTCGGGTTGAACGTACGTTGGCTCGTCGTCCGAGTCCTTCGGCCGTCCCAGAGCACCATTCGCAGCGGGTGGGACAATAATCTCTACAGACTCTTCGGTATCGTTCAACGCCGGCGAATACGTGGAGCGGCCCATAGCGTTTGGAAGTTCAGGTTATCAGGGACTTGGGCCCCAAGGATTTCGCTTGGGACCTTTGTACCGGTAATGCCGCCATGCGGCCGCGTTGACAGCTGCCGCTGATGCTACTGTATGTGAAACCGTATCAGCGCCTGCTCGCACGGGTTGCCCTCGCGATCGTAAATCGTAACATTACGTTGCATGGGCGGGTCGTGTTGATCAAACTTGTGGATTTTGAGGTGTTGCAATGACGGGGCAAACTCAAGCATAGTACAGTCTAATGCCACAGTGTCGTAGTACAGGCGTACGCACAGTACAGATTTCCCCTTGGCGCAACGCTGGCACGATAAACGTTCAGCGCTAGTAGCACCGGACCGGAGAGTCCGAGCTATCCGGCTGGGGAACAACTTATCCGGGTTTCGGCATCGCTCGCAGTCTTTTCTCAGGTCACACAGTAGACTCGTCTGTAGCGGATCTACTAGTAGAACAGCCTCTAAGTTGTTCCTTGGCATAGCTATCAGCAACAGTGAGCAAGCTGGTCGACCAAAACCACTCACCACATCCGCCCACTCTATCGTCGAACAAGACTCTAGCTGCGGGGATACGTCGAGGTCGAAGGTACGTAGCTCGATGCCCTCCGAACCACGGTCGACGAGCGAACGCCGCGAGTTGACTCTGCACAGCGACATTAGCTTATGAGTGACAAGAATGTGGTCGCCTATAGCGTGGTGAGACGTACGCAGCTAGGACGACGCTTGTGTGTACTATTTCGGCCGCGGTAAGACGGCGCGAATCAGTACTGAGCTCGGTTTATAAAATGGAGATTCACATACCCGGTGCCAACATAGTCATTACCGGATACCAAGCCAAGCCTTTCCTCATAGGTCCAGCCATCTACGGAAGAATATTAACTTCGGCGGCCGCACTCAGGATGAAGGTCTGGCGTACGAGTATGATAGGGAGAAGAGTCAGGATTCTGGTTCGAAGCAGAGAGCGATGAGCTCTAGGAACCGCCGGTGCGCGTACAGTGGAGAATGTATATACCCGGTGAGGAGACCTTGACCACGGCAAGCACATTAGTCTCTGAGGTACTAGTGGCGCACACAAGAGTTTGGAGGGACTCACCTGTATTCACGGCGAATAGAGTTAACTTGTTAAGGATGTTGTCAGTGCTGGGAGAGTCTGCATGAGCATGTAACTCGCCAAATCAACTTGCTCCGGGCGACAGTACCTACCGCCTGAATCCAGTACGACTCTTTCGCAAGTAGTTGACCAGTCGGAATGTGATGACGAGGTCCAGGAGGAGCGATATCCCTAGAATGCAGATCATATTGATCTGGTCCAAACGAATCGCATCAGCATTGGTATATCTCCAAGGAGGCTTACTACATAACGCACCGCAATAGGCTTGTTTGCCTCGGTACCTTTCAGATACCTGTTCATCAATAGCGTCAGAGTGCGTGCGCGGGGCCCTTAACATGACAAATTGTACACATAGACGGTGAAGACTGTAATCATTGTTACCATCGAGCTGTGCGGTGTCAGAGTCTTCGGAACATACAGCATGTGAACACTGCATGTGCCAAAGGAGGGGATTGAACTATCAGTATGGAGCGTACATGCCTCTAAGTGAAAAATGTGCACCTAGTCCAGCGAGAAGCATAGTTCCCTTGCCGATATCAGTTGGTCATTATTCGTCTACCAAGAATGGTAACTCACTATGAAGAGCACGAATGGCAGCGTGCGGAGCCCGACTGCGCAGCGTCAGACTGCGTGAATCCGCAAGCCAACCGGTCGACCTACGTTTGTATACCCTCCTGGCGAAGAAGCTTAAGGCAGTGTTGAATATCCCAGAATAGATTAGACACCGGGATTGTACTCACAAATGCGAGGCCAGGATGATTACGCACTGAAAGGCAGTTATTGGTGGGGAAAATACTGTTGAACATCTGAGATACTCACAGCTGTCGCTTCAAGAACCTACACCGTACAGAGAAACGGGGAAAGTCAGCAACGAAACCTCCGAATCACGGTGCACGCATACCCAAAAAGACCTTGTCAAAGCTGTCTTCAGCGTTGAAGTCCACAGGTCTGGGAGGAGCGGACTTACCACAGTTGCTGCAGGGCTCCAAGCGTTATGTCGACATGGGAGCCGCGTTGAATTCCGAGCGAATAACTTCTCAAAAGGTCAGTAGGAGCTCCGCGGCATCAAACGAAATGCAGTCTTACTTGACATGTATCATGAAGCTTGCGTGTAGTGCGTTGACCAAGCTGCGTAGAATACGTTAACTCAGTGCCCAGGCGGCGGGAGCGCATGTTAATGCAGGGGAACTCGCCTCAAGGCACCTATCTATGTTTGAACGGGGTGAATTAGTGCCGAGACGACACACGGAGGCAACACGTGGCAACGTACCAGTGCTTTCAGATCATACCCATCTCTCGGGTACCGACGGAAGTAGGTGTAGGCCTCTTGAGCTGATTGCCCTGTGAGTCTGGAAAGTCCACGATCAGATGGGTGGGGGATCTAGAAGTGGAAGATACCAAACTCACATAAGCGAACACCAGGTTCCAAAGGATACGAGGGATAGCACGGCGTCAGGAGATGGGTTGTCGAAGTCCCTAGGTGCATGAATCCCCATCTTGAGCTTCGGTTCTTGTTCGGGGGCGTTCAAAAAAGCCGGGCATGAGTTATATATATGTATGGACCCTTTGACTCTAGGCTGGGCTAGAGAAACGCTCAGTACAACATGGTCGCGTGATAGGTGAACAGATATCAAACCGCTCGGGCATAGATACATGTCCACAGGTCGCCTTTTACTAAACCACGCAAGGACAAGTGGCCATAAGCTTCCATACTGGCCATCTTGGAGATTTGATCAGGCCGCCGGACAGTGGGCTTGAAAGTTGAGGATATTCAATAGATAGAGATGGATCGAAAGCTGCGCACAGGTATTAAGGTTGCTCCGCGTGTCCATGCAACGAGCGAAGAACTGTCGCCTTCGAAAACCCAATCGGAGTTCTTCCACCCAACGGCGAGAACGCGTTTTGACGAACATGCCCGTCATCCCGCTAAGGTCACCCCCATTACGCCCTCACTGCCTCGGACCAGAACCCACGAACCGCCTCCCAGTACTTCTCTGGATGGTCCCGCGCGTGCGACACATGTGCGCTGTGCCCAAAGTTCACCATATGGACTGGGAACCCTGCCATCCGCGCGTGCGCCGCGTGCTCCTCGACCGCACTCGCTGGGACTATGATGTCCCCCGCTGAATAGAGGTACAGCCGCGGAGTCGCCTTCGACGTCCACGGGAGCAGTGCAGGGTCGTTGAGCCTGGCGATCTCGCGCGAGAGCGGCCTGGGGCGCCGGAAGAGGGTGCGGATGATGGCGGTGAGGATATACACCACTGCGAGCACACTCCCAGTGAGGAGCTTCCGGAACCACCCTCGCAGCCCAGCGGTGAACGCGCGGATGGTGAGCGTGAGCGTCGGGAGCGTGGGGGCGGAGTCGAAGATGATGGCGCACTTGGTACCGGGAAGCGACAGGATCTTGCGTTTTCGGAGGACGGCCGCCATGTCATATAGAGACGTAATACCACCTATGATCCGGTTCCAAGGCTCAGCGTGGGGGGACAGTCCACGATGGGGACACGTACCGTTTGACAGGGCGTGTATCAGAATTCGAGGGGGCGGATTCTCTGGATCCGTAGAGAGCAGGCCAACGTCTGTGAAGTTCTGCACAGCTGGGAGAGCCGCGCGTTCCTACACACGAAGGCAATTAGTTTACCCTCATATGTAGAATGCCATAGGACACTCACTTGGGCGCGTTTGAACTTCCAGTAACGCAATGGGTCGGCGTGAATGACGATTTGGGCGCTGGAAGGATAGAGTTTCCTGTATGCGTCCTCGTATTTGCGGAGAGTAGGCCTCTTCGCCCCCACTATTGTTAACATTAGCATCTGGCTGAACATTGTACGACGAAAACGCACACCACCCGAAAATCAAGATCAATCTGGGGAAGATATAGTGGTAAGCTGGTGCCCTAGTGTAGCGAGGCACAGGGAAGACTGAATACGTACGTCGGCTCGTCATCGACAGCTGCGGCCTGCGAAGTCATGGGCTTTTCGGTAAAACCAGGCGCATTCAAAGGAACCGCCGATTTCGAAGGGTCCATTCTGCAGACGGCAAGTAAATGGCAAGTTAGCTGCGTCGAGAGACGCCTCAATCTGGTCTGATACATACTACCGGTACCGGCAGTGCCACGTAGCCTACTGCCGATGATGCCAGTGCATCCGGTCAGCGTTACGAGTTGACTCATGCCCCACATCGGAGCGAGTTAGTTACTTATCCTCTCCCAAATACGGCCCTTGAGCATCATGTAGAAAGTTGATGGATGTTCTCAACAAAGGGAGTCGGGGTAACACGTTTTGTCCGACTGGCTTGTCCTGCGACAGGCTGCGAGCCCAGGCCTCGCACGGAAGTTGCCGCAGCAATTTAAGCGCTATGGTTGGATTAGCTATACTTAGGTACACTTGTTGCTTCGGACTCAGAGGGAAGACTCCGAGACGCAGCGCGAGCTATAGCAAGATACCAGTCGGACCATCGCACTCAGAACGTATGGTTGCCATAGAGCTAGACCGCTTTGTCTCTGTAGAGGCGACACTGTTGCGCTGGCTATTGGTGGTTACACTGGCACATCACCCGTCACATGCGCCGGTCAGAATGTAGCAAAATTCTACGCACCCGGAGTGAGGTCAATAATAAGAACATCACAACGTGTTAATTGATATCAAGTAAGTACAGTGGGTATCCTTCTACATGGTATACATTGCAAGTTCTACGACCGTCCGTTCCAACTAACGCCCACCAAAGGGGGATATAGGAACCGATACATCTTTGTCTCGACCCCATGAGGGAACACCCGACTGCGAGGTACGAGATCGTCCTCCCCATCATCGCACTCTCGACAACCTTGGGAACCAGGATCCGCGAACCGGAACCAAGGCTCAGGCGGAGCCCGCAGCCGCTCGACCAAGTAGCACCCGACGAGGTTGTGGATGGTGTCCTCGACGCCTACGACAACTCGCGGCGCGCCATCTAGCTCTCCGAGCTTATCGAGACTCCAGCCCAGCGCGCTGGGGGGGATGTGGATGTTTGAGTCCGAAGTATGCAGAGCCTCAACGGGGCCTATGGAAGCAGGTTCGGCGGAGTCCTCCGCAGCACAACTTGACGCTGCGGCCTCGACGGTGAGCGTTTGTAATGGGCAGTCCCCCTTCAAGCGGAACAGCATCATCGAGCCCAGAGCGTGAAGGGAGATCGTCGACGTTGGCTCTCGCCCGTAGGGGAAGATGATGCCCAAGTGCGCGAGTTCGGGGCAGAGAAGTGGCGCGTCGCGGTGGCGCCAGCCGTACTGCACCGACTGCAGGGCGGTGCAAACATCATGGAGGAGGTCGGGGGGATCCAGTGCGTCCGTGTCGTCGGGCTCATCGCCTTCGTTGTATATACGAATGTCCGGGAGCAATTTGCGTGAAGACTGATTCTGATCCGCGATGACGAGGAGGTCGGTAAGTCGCGGTAGGCCCTTGAGTAGCCTCGTTATGTGGACGTGGCCGTTGTTGAAGTGGAGACTGATTTGAAGACACGTCAGTTGCGAGAGGTGGTCGCTTGCCGCAGTATCGCCCGCGATCGTCTGTGGTGTTTGTGGGTCGACATCCGGCTCGGATACCCAATCGTCTGTGTCCATGGGAGAGTAGGGAGGTGCAGCTTCTTCGTGGATATAATAATCCCGCTGCCAGCTGGGAGGTAGCTTCTGGTCCCACTGATGAGTGTGACAGAGAGAAGGAAGATCAGGGAGAACCAGTTGAAGGGCTTTGGAGTAGGCGAGATCTCGGTAAGCGGGGGCCACCGTGGCGGACATATCGCTAGTGTTATTAACTGTAAGAATGGGAACCTGCGCTATGATATGACCGGACCTACTTCGTATTTACGTCCATTCTGTAAGGGAGAAAGAAATTGAGCGGAGGGGAGAGATGGGACGTAGAGAAGCCACCGACGTCCGGCATATACTTATAGACTCCTTGAGCTCGCCTGCGGGGACAGCATAACATCACGACACCGACCTCGTGCGGGGTGTGAGGCGGGGTCGCTGTCCGGCGCCTTCCCGCGAATGCGGACGTCGTATGCGCACAATAAGGCCAAGGCTGTGCTTATGCGGGCGCCCTGCATGCACAAGCACGCCTCAACCAAGCCTCAACGCACGCCTCAGCAGCACAGCCTTGCATGGCGGCAGCGCCCTTCGGGCAGACGAACATGTCCATGGAACGTCGGCACGGGGATAGCGCGGTGCCGCGTTCCCTGGCGGAGGCAATACTGTAACGCCGCAAAAAGACATTCGAAGGAAGTCAAGGTCTTGACTCCGAAAGGCACTGGGCGCGGGGGGTCAGAGACAGCGAGGATTCGACATGTCGCGTTCGGCCGACCGAGCGCCGGTCGGCAAGAGACATGAAGAGGAAAGTAGTCTTACAATATATCATACAACGTGGTGGAGGGTGCATAGCTACAACGTTCTTGTCGTCATGTCTTCCGTTCTGCCTGGCGTAACTCCTCGAGTGGCACCCGGACTAATCGTTCACCGCTACTCGGCGTAGACCCGGTTTCCTCCTGAGCCAGCTGCTCTCGTTGTGATACTGTTGCAACCGATCAGGAAAGCATGGCGAAGTATGCGATGAACACGTACGGAAGAGGCTGAGGATTCGGAACATATTGGGCCACTGCTCAAGGACCTGCCCATGGACTGTGTGCGGCATGAGGCGGTCTGCTTGGGAATCCGAAGCCAACATACGCGCACCTATGCCGGCGTCCGCCATAGTGTCGAAGTCATCGCCCAGCTCTTCTATCCGCTTGACGAATTCTGCGCTCGCTCTGTCGAGCGCGGCGACGGCCTCAAATTCTTTCTTCTTCTCGAGGAGCTTCGCCGCAGCAGCTGCGTTTGTGACGAATCCAGGTAACTGAGATTGGCGAGACGCTGCCATAGAAGCCCGCATGATTCAGAGGGTTGAGGAGGAAGCGTTGGAGGAAAACGGTCAGAGGAGAGGAGGTGGCCTAGGTGGATGTACTAGTAGGACAGCCGTCGGCCACAATGATCCAAGGCGCTTAGCGCCAGTTCCTTTTCAGACCACCACCGGTGTTTAGAGAACGTGCAACTCGTCCTCAACATGTGATGCCCTCCCACAAAACATTCTATCCTCTCCATGAAATGGTATTGCTTGAATGCGAGCACCGAAAATGCTCCGCTAATTTGTAGGTTCCCACTCTTATTGTCAGCGCAAGTGAATTGCAATACCAGTACTGTACTAATGATGGTATCGATCGTTGCAGCGTTTGTCGATTGCGCATGAATCCTGCTGAGGCTACGGCTTCCATCAGGCCACAACAGTCCCACTAGGCTGCTCATCCGCTGTCTACCAAAGTTACTCATTCGGTGATGTCGCGAGAGCTTGCGCCTCAGGAAGGCTACCGTCTTCCCAAGCATGTCGTTCCCGAGCACTACGACCTGAAGATCTGGACGGACCTTGAGGGCCTTCCGTTCAGCGGCATCGTCGAAGTTAGGTACGCATCCCCCTTGAGCCGACAATATAGGCCATAATAAGCACTAACATATCGGATATAGCTTGCGAGTTAGTGAAGATACATCCAAGATCGTCCTCAACTCCCTCGCTCTCGAGTTGAGCGACGTGTCTCTACACTCCGACGCTTTGCAAAGCACTCAGCAACCTTCTTCCACCGACTTCGATGATGCGAACCAGCGTGTCCTGTTCACGTTCCCGACAGCCCTTCCTGCCGAGTCCAGAGCGCGACTCATCATTTCATTCAAAGCCGACATCAGCACCCAATTAATGGGTTACTACAGGTCCACTGGCGGGAAGGATGGCAAAACCGTCTATGCACTCACGCAATTCCAGGTAAAATACGAAATACCATTCCATTTTGCTCCCACCGGAAGCCTGATTGTTTCTCCAGCCAACAGCAGCGCGACGTGCATTCCCTTGTTGGGATGAGCCCGGGTTCAAGGCAACGTTCGCCATCACCATGATCTCGCGAAAGGACACGGTGAACATCAGCAACATGCCTGTCGCATCTGAGGAGCCGTACGATCCCGAGTGGAAGGTTGAGGAAGGCTCGTGGATCACCAAGAGGTTCGCATCCCTGGCGCAACCGTCTGACTGGAAGATCACTAAGTTTGAGACAACGCCACCCGTGCGGATATACTTCGTCTACCTTGCTTCTATCAGCCTAACTCACCAACCTGGCGCAGATGTCATCGTATATCATCGCGTACGCCAACGGACCTTTCGCGTCATTAGAGAGCTCCTACACGAGCACTTTGAGTGGCAAAGTCCGACCTTTGAGGTTTTATGGTTCGTTCTTCAGGGACCCCGGATGCACACGATGCTGATCAGTTTCTATCCAGGTACTCTCGATGCCGTCCCATATGCGCAGTTCGCTTTGGACACCATGGTCAAGATTATGCCCATCTACGAGCAGATGTTTGATATCGAGTTCCCTCTTCCTAAGCTCGATCTCTTCGGGGTACGAGCTTCTCCGTCACAACCACCCAGCAACTAATAAGAAACATTACTTTCGTAGGCAGATGATTTCGACCTTGGTATGAATCTGTCCTGACCTTTTTCCTCTCTGAATGCGCCTGACGAAGGCTGCCCTTGACAACAGGTGGTATGGAGAACTGGGTGCGCAAGTTGTAGCTAAAGGGGTCATTACCGTTCGACGCTCATCCATTCACGTCTTAAAGGGCTTGATCATTTGCCGCACGCAATACTTGCTGCACGATCCCACTACCAATGACATCCAGAACAAACAGTCGATCGCGTCCATGGTTGGTCACGAGGTGGCTCACATGTGGTTCGTACAGGTCTCATCGCCCAGGCATCGTGAGGAGGCTAACATGGCCTCAGGTTCGGCGACATCACGACTATGGAATGGTGGGACAACCTGTACCTGAACGAAGGTAATTCTCGCGAACATGTCCCATATGTGCACTGAAGCGGCCTTCCCCCTTGCCCGTACTCACCACTGGTAGGCTTCGCCACACTGGTAAGTCCGCATTTGGTTCCTTTGGGCCCGAACTTTCTAACGAGACGGTGCGTGATTAGATGGGCGACAAAGCCGTCCTTGGTAAGCAAATTCGCCTTTTCCGTTTTCGCCAGGTCTGTGGTTGACGAAGCATCTCATACAGAGCGGTAATGACACCCTTCATTATACGACGTGGAGATACTAAAGACAATATCAAGGGTATGGCCCGAATGGAAGTCAGATGCGGAATTCCTCGGCTCGAGCTTCTTCCGAGCGCGACAGCTTGACGCAAAGCTCTCCTCACATCCAGTGGAAGTAGAATGCCCGGATGCAGATTCGATCCTGCAAATATTCGACGCTTTGTCCTACGCCAAGGCCGCTTCCGGTAGGCATTCGTCCTTAACTTTCCGTCACCAAGGGTCTCAAGTCGCACTACCTATAGTCCTCCGCATGCTTTCGAGCCACGTTGGGGAGGATCGGTTCTTGAAGGGCGTATCGACTTATCTGAAGAAGCATCTTTACAAGAATGCCGTCACGAAGGATCTGTGGGAGGGTATCCAGAGCTTGACCGGCCTCGATATTTCGAGGATCATGGATAGCTGGATCAAGCAGGTCGGTTGTTGACAAACGTCCCATGCCGCTCTTTGTCCTGAACACGATATGTAGATGGGTTACCCCGTGCTCACGGTCACCGAGAAAGAGGGTGGTATTCATATCCGCCAAGATAGGTTCCTCGAGACCGGCCCTCCCGCAGACAAGGATAATCTGACTATATGGTAAGACTGTTTCCTGCGCTCGAGTGGCTGGTGTCTACGTGAGCACGCACTCACAAAGATATCCTTTTACCAGGACCATCCCTCTCAGTATCCTGACGGCAGCCGAAGACGGCAAGCCAACGGTGCAGAAATACATCTTCGACACTCGCGAGAAGTTCTTCCCTCTCGACACTAAGGAGCCTTTCAAGCTCAATACTGACACGACTAGCTTCTGTACGTGTCTGTTTGTGCTCAGGAAGAACGACGTGGTGACTTACCTGATGGGTCCTACTAGATGCTGTTCGGTATAGCGCGGAACGTCTAGTCAAGCTCGGTCAGATGGCGGCCGCCCCCAGCTCCCCCTTCTCGCTATCAGACCGCATTGGGCTGATGTGGGATGCGTTCGCGCTCGCGAAGGCCGGCTATGCCCCTGTCAGCAGCGCGTTCGGTCTGATCAGCATGCTCCGCGATGAGAAGGAGTGTAAGCTACGTTTCTGTGCTAACAACCGTTTCGCGGTGGTTTACATGAAGGCTCATGTGGCTACAGACTTTGTGTGAGACACCATTGTGAACAACCTTGGCGAGATCGTGTCGACGTGGTATGAGAAGCCAGACGTCGTGGAGCTCCTTGATGCTTTCCGAAGGGTACGTCACGCGGAACTCACCACTTGTCTATATAGTCGTTGACCAACTGTCCCTTAGGAGTTATTTGTGCCAGTCGTTGAGCGGCTGGGACTGACATATTCGACCACGGACTCTCCCAACGACCACCAATTGCGCACTCTCGCCATCGAGCAAGCTGCGATAGCCGGCGACCCCGAGTACGTAGCATCTGGGAGACGAACATATCTTCGAAACTAAGCATAATATGTTATTCATCAGGGTGGTTGAGGAGCTGAAATCCTGGTACGCGTACTTTGTCCAGACGGGTGACGACTCGAAGATCCACAGCGAGCTCCAGGCCATCGCGTACAGGATCGTGCGTATCCCTCCCCTGCGTCCCGCATAGGTGTCCGCTAACCTACTCCTCCACCACGCCAATCTAATAGGGCGTCCAGGAGGGCGGTCGCACCGAGTGGGAACTTGCCAAGGAAGTCGCGTCGAAGCCCCGGAGCCCCTCACAGGCTGTCGTCGCACTGACGGCACTGGGCGCGACCAAAGATTCGGCGCTCGCGGAGGAGACGTTCCAGTACGCAAGGACCGAGGTCCGCGACCAGTACATCCACCGGTGCCTGCTCGGCCTGCAGCGCAACCCGCGTACGCGGCGATTCCTCGCAGAGTGTGTCAAGTGCTTTTTCGATGAACTCGAGAAGCGGTATGCTGGCACGTTCAACTTCAAGCGGTTTATTGAGGTGTGTACTACCATTCTTGCCGTTTGGGATAGGATGAGTGGTAGGAGGGGAAGATGTACTGACAGTGCATGGTCGGGCAGATCTCGTTCCAGAGCTTGGCTTCGAAGGAGGATTACGAGGCTACGGCAGCGTTCTTCAAGGGGCGGGACACGTCAGCATACGACCAGGCGCTGAAGCAGAGTTTGGATAACATCAAGACTCGTGCGGCATGGGTTGAGGTTCGTTCTCTCAATTCCTCGCACGCCGCTATGTCTTACGCATTTTAAGCATTCCACGGACGAGCTCAAGATCTGGCTTGAACAGCGACCGGCGACCGAGGCATGGCTGTAAGGGCGATGGTAAGGCGTTTACTGTTTCTGTATAATTTGACAGATGATTCAAAGCATCTCTCTTCCACAGCGAGCGCCCCGCTTTGAATGTAAGCTTTTGCTATGTTTTGTGGTGTATGAATTTTGCAACATGATCTCCATCAAACCCACCAGTAAGGTTACTTAACGGACTACGCTGCGTGCTGATGAAGAATATTGTGCGGTAATCTGCATCATTATTCCGCGAGCGACACACAAAAAGTTCAACACCAATGCCAAATACCACATCTGTCACATAAATACCTCGCTAACAAAGCCGCCCTCCTCGCCACGCCACTGTTATACCAGATGTATGTTAGCTATGTTCATACTAGTAACCATCATCGACTTGCCTTGTGGTCATATGGTCGACAAGTCAGAATGCATATCTTCTTCGCCTCCTTCACCACCTTCCACTTCTTTGTCTGCCATCTTCTGCGCCTCCTCCGATTCCTTGAGGCGGGCTGTCCATGCCGGGAATTCGGCTATCGCTTCCTTGAGTAGTCCTATAAGTTCGTCGTGGGTGAACTGTTGCTCTGCCGTCAAAACTGGATGCGGAGGCTCTTTTTCGGAATTCGGGCTGAGCATCTCCCCTAGTCGATCCCGTTTGCGTGTCATCGAGGCAGTATAGTTGAACTTGTGAGAACCTCTGGTTAGGACGTTGTTCAAAAGGCCGTCGGATACCAAAAATTGCCCGCCGTTAAGGAACCATTCGCCCACAGTACCAGCAGCCAACGCGGGGTTATCGTTAAGCAGGGGGTTTAAGAAGGATCCGTAGGTTCTGGATTGATAAATTTCATTGACAGTCTTTGCTCCCCAGTGTTGTTCGAAAAATTCAAGAAGCTGCTGCTTTCTGGTTTGAATGGCGTCGTCACTAAGTTCTTTAAAGCGCTTGATATGGATCATTCGATCTGAGCAGGCGAATGAACGTATCATCGCATAAACGAGGACCAAGAAGAAGGACTCCACATCGTCTTCAGCGGTGGGTTCTAGGTTCAAGTCGGGATTGATTACCATAGACAACTGGCGGCGCGATAAGAAATGCAACGTTCCCTGTGCGCTACTAATCAGGTCATGAAAGACAGCCGAACCCGAAGCACTCTCACCGTGATTGGAGCTCCCCTAAGCGGGCCACCGAAGCGTTTGTAGGTAACCGTTTCGCGTTCCGTATGGGCCGGACCCTCTGTTGAATTCCAGCGGCCGGGGATTTTCCGCGGAGGAACCACTTTCTTGATTACCACTGGCTCGGTGGACGACGTCCTGGCATATTCGAGGTCTATGAGGAATCCAGGAGCCCGTTCACGTTTGGGGTCATCAGACTCGGAGCGCTTGGCTAGGAGGATGTTGCCAGCGCTGATGTCGCGATGGAGCCACCCCTTAGCGTAGAGCCATTTATGTGCTGTTGTGGAGTACCGAATCAGATATTGTCACTCTCCATGGATATTGAACAACTGGACTTGCCCTCCAAAGCACACAGCAACCCCTCGAGCAGCTCTAATTCATCTGTATAATCCCAGATACGTTTGCCCATAGGAGCAGTTATGATCCGGTTGAGGATGGCTTTGGGTGGATCGCTCGTGCCAAATTGTGTTGGGAAGTCGATGGGAAAGTCATCTTGTCCACGGGGACAGACATCGCCGCCGAGCACCAATTCAGCCAGTCCCCGAGGCCATTGCTCTCCCTCCTTGAGCCCGATTTTGATCCGTTGATAGATTGAAGACTCTGAGTCACGTTTGTTCGAACGCAGCGCTGTCTTCATGACCATGACCGGACCCTCAAGTCCGACACCATCACGATACGCACGAACAGGCCAGATGGTCGTCCCACGACCAAAGAGAGAGAGGGAGCTCCATATGTTGCTCTCGACAGTGCACCATTTCCTGCCGTCGGCCCCGAAGGGTTGAATGAGGTAGGTATACTCGTGGGGAAGCCGAGGGAGGCCGAGGCGTTCCGGTGCCACCAATTCCGTTGTCTTGTCTTGCCATAGCTCGTGATCCGTGAGGATGTGCGTCATGCTGCGGACGACGCGGATGAAAACATCTCTGTCTTCCCACATGTTATAACATGGGGAGACGCGCCCGTTAGCGTGATTGAATATCGAGACGCAGAAGTCGCAACCGAAGATCATGAGGCCAACAGACTTGATCGCGAATGCTCTGGCAGACAAGTGGAGTCGGGAATAGTTTGCGACTTGGGTAATAAGGGGTTTCGCAGAACCACTGTCGTAGATGGCCACCCTTTCCGCAGCGGGATGTGCTCTCTGATTCCCACTCCCAGGATACGGATGCTGGTTTGAAGATGGCTTCACTTCGACAAATGCATCCCTACAACCCCAGTGTTTCCCGGTCTCTCGACGAGTCTTAGTAGCGTCGTGTACGAGGCTGAAGTCGGGATTCCAGCGAGGGAAGCCAACGGCTTGGTCCCCATCCACACGCAAAGGTGATCCTTCGCTCTGAAAGCGCCGTGGGGTTCCTGCCAGGTATGTCGTACTAGCGTCTATGTCTGGTTTCTCTTGGATGTAGTCGAAGATGTGTTGCTAGAATTCCGTAAGGACGGTATTCACCACATTCCGAGCGCGTCCAAAACGTACCAGTGGCTCATACATCCCTCTCTCATGGGCTGCCTTCGGGACTCGAGTCCGTTTGGCAGTGCTCCCTGCTTCGCGGCGTTGTCTCAAACTTTCCTCTTCAAGTTCCTCCACAGGCAGACCGTCGGCTTTCGTCTGGATCTCCTTGAGTTTTTTGATATCCTCCGCAAGGGCCTCGTCAAATCCAGATGCGCAAAATTTGACAAAGGCCTCAGACACGCCCTGAATCTTGAGCTCCTCGAGGACGGTCCGATCATTGTAGACGACACGCTCACAGAGCTCTCCCTGGAGGATGTTGTGGGATGCATGCTGGGGGTTACTTGGAACGAGAAGCTGACAGGTTGTCGTACATGCCGAATGTAGGGCTGGGAGTTGGGGCATGCGGCCCCGGGGCTCCGCGAGGGGTGAGCCGTGTGGGGTCGGTAGGATCGCGACTACGCCGTGGAGGGGTAGTAGGCTGTCCGGTAGCGTTCGAACTGTTTGAGGACATGGCAGATTTAGTTGTGTCGACTTTCGTGGTAAATGAGAATGTTGTCTTACCTCCCTCACTCACTGGCCTTTATAACAGTCGACGGTGGGTCCTGGGTTTCGAGAAGCTGGCGCACGAGTCGCCTATGCCGAGTGCAGCGCTCACAGTGAAACCTTCGTCGTGGAAAGAAAGACGAAACACTGGTGTGGAATGATAGGGATTCGTGTTCAATTGTGGAATGCAAGACGGGGCGGAAAGAGTACGCGGCAGCCACCATCGATGGAATGGCTGTGCATCAAGCAGCGTTCAATCGGAATGGACTCAAGCGCCCGAGTTCTTCAACAACGTCACGACGTTCACAACACGGCCGGCCTCACATTTCGACGTCCTTACGGCGCGCAGAATACTAGAAACGCCGAAACGATGTAATTTCCTAACAATGGACCCCGTGCAGAGTGCTCGTTATTCGATAATTTTCTTGTCGTAGTGTCAAGATCCCCGGAACCGCACTGGCAGATCTTGTCCTGTGCGTTGCTTACTAGTCTGATTTAAAACTCCATTTGGAAGTTTGAAGGTCGTACTATCTACACTCTGCGGAATGCCTGTTTGGTGACGTGTCTTTCGTCAATTCCCCGGGGGGGGGGCTTGCATTTGGCTGCGGCTCATCCAACTCATCCTGCATCTGCACGAGAGAGCGATTGCCGCTGGTCAATCAACGCCCAAGAAGGCAGGGCCACTCATACACGCGTCGGGTCGGTGAATCAGGTTGGGCGGTGGATGATTTTGCAGGGGCAACATGAGTTTTATTGTCATGAGTACCAACGCATTACTCAGACATCTAGGTGGGAGGCCTAGGCACAGTATAAACGGCCGGTCTGTAGGCTTGAAACGCGTTAGTTGTCATGGCTGCGACCTACAGGGTGCACCTACCGCACACGAATCGTAACCTTGATCTATGCCATTACGTGTGTCGACTCCCCCTCAGCTCGATGTTAGAATGATGGTTCCAAATGCGTGGTCTCCGGCTCGTTCGCAGGCTGAAAGCGCTCCAAAGGCATCAACTTGAAGATCTTCCTCCATAACAACCTGGGGGGCCAGTGGATGTTGTAAACGGCATTAATCTGAAAGAAAAAAAACGACAACGTCCAGGAATATCAATACGAGCACATCAAGTCCCCACTCAGGAAAATCGCCGGGCGGCAACCACTGGGACTTGACAATCAACGGCAATAATCTTACAGTGGCGAGTGAGTACATGAAGCCTGGTCTACGCGCTGCTACCAGCCACATAGATCGTAGGCTCAACGAGGAAGAACACACCTGTTGAGAATAAATCCATCCAATGAAGACGACTAGTTCTGCACCCTTAGAACCTCATTCCAAACCGGGTCGTACTCCTCGATCGGCCCACCCGTAAACCGCTCAACAAGCGGCCGCCAGCACTCCTCCGCGAGCTGCATATGCTCGCCCTCGCACGTCTCGAGCACGACGCGGCCCGCCTCGTCGAGCGCCCTCAGCCCGATCCAGTCGTGCGTGTACAGCGGCTGGAGGCGCATCGGCACCATCGCCTTCTCGTCCCACGGGCGCGTGGTGTCGTTGGGGCGGGGCGGGGCGTACGAGCCGAACCACGCGGACTCCTTCGGGACGACGGTCCTGTCGGCGGAGAAGAGGACGAGGACGAGCGCGTTGAGGGAGGAGAGGTGCGCGGCGTACGTCGCGTTCGCGCGGGTGGGGACTTCGTTGTTGATCGCGGCGAGGAAGGAGGACGAGTTGAGGTAGGCGGGGAGTTGGTCTGGGTCGCGGTAGTATTGCGCCTGTATGGGGGAGGAGAAGAAAGGTCATCGCATGGGAATGGAATGGGGGGCATGGAAGGGGGAAGGGGGGAAGGATACTTGCCTGGACGAGGTTGTGTTGTGCCCAGTCGGTGTACACCCCGCCGCGGGCGGCGCGCCGGGCAAGGTGGCAGAAGAGGTCCCACCGGCTGCACATTGGGAGGTCGGAGACACCCATGTGCTGGGAGCCGAAGGTTATGAGGTTGTTGACTGGCGGCGCGTTGTATTTCTCGACGTACGCCCGGAGGAACTGCCCACCTGGAGAGCGCACCGTTGGTATTGACAGGGGATACCAAGGCTGACCGACGTACCTTGCGAGAACCCGATTGCGTCAAATCCGCCCTGAAGCTCAGGAATGGCTCCTATTTGCTCGTTCACGAGCTCCAGCTGCTCGTTCACGTCCCCGAACTTCATGTATGCCCGTCAGCAGCGTTCGTGAAGGAAGAAAGGCTGTATGATGCTCACGAAGCCCGCCTTCTGGTCCTTATCCAGGTCCTCGTCCAGCCGAATAGAGTGAATGAACATCCCGGGGTGCACGTCCTTGATGAGTTGCATGAACTGGAGCATTGCCGGGGAGGCATATGAGTCCCCGAGACCATGCCAGATGACGAGTGGTCGGCGAGGAGGGTCGGGAAGACGTAGCGGAGTTGTTAGACCATAGCTGACAAGAGCTAGCAGAGAGACTGTGAGCGAGAAGAGACGAGCCATAGATGAAGGCGATGTCTGAAGCGATCAGTTCGCGAGCCTTCACCGCGGCGGAGGAACGAAAACCAGGCGCGGACTCTTGAGGCAAGCTCCGAGCCGCGATTGGTCTACCCCGGATACCGGCCCGCAACGCACCGCAACACCAGTGTATGGTGAACACGAGCCGCTTCGTTGAATATCCTAGACTACGGGAAACGAGAAGAGCAGAAAGTATAGTAGAATATGACACATGCTCATTGAAGCCCGTAATACGTATGGTCATGCTAGTTTTAAGTACAGCACATGCTACTGATTTATAAGTAAAGTAAGTACTGTACTCTCGTGAGTCGCGAGTCGAAGACGAATCAGAAAAGCAAGCGGACGGATCTTCTCTCAGTGCAGTGGAGAACGTGAACAGTGGTCGCTGCTGCGGGATTCGTACGGGATTGCACGCGAGGCGGGCGGTGATCGTCGAAGAGGTTCAACTCTTGAAAGATGTTCCATTTGTGGATGTCGAGCCCAGCAACGGTCATCATGTAATTCGACACAGCCACAATGGCCAGGATTCTGTAGCCTCCCTCAATTCTCTATTTTATTTTTCCCTCCCCCTCAAGCGCCGTCGCTTACGCGCGTGATGTGACCCAGGAATCTACTCTCCCGTGCAAGAAATACCTCGAACCTGTGGTGTATTTGCCTCCGAAGATATTCTC